>JAQJVL010002198.1:0-115150 GCA_035578905.1 Stictocephala bisonia
TTCTTTTTTTTTGGTGAATGCTTTCCAGATGATGAATTAGTTTGTGTATACCAGTATAAAGTTATTTTCCCTAAATCATTATTTTTGTGTATAAACAAACTATAAGGAATTTAACTTTGCTAACAAAATATTTTTTTACGGTCATTGTAAATAGTCTAATAATTAATTGACTTGCACCCCAGAACATTCTTTGCGATACACCAGATGGCGGTAAACTGCTGGAGGATACTGTCAATGTTGGGGTGTGGTGACCCACACAGCTGACTGAACCACAACAGCTGGCGTTGACAGAACATGACAAAATGGAAGCCCTTATTCAGCTTAAATAGTAGAATCATCCAAGTCAGCTTACGATGTATATCAGCATAGACCACTGTTTCTACTTGTTAATGGCGATCACAATATAAAATACAAATTTTGTCAGACTGTCATTATAAAATAAAGTAATGAAGCATTAAATGTAGTCATATAACTATTTGGGGTTCATTATTTCACAGCTAGGTATATAAAAGAAACCTTTTACTATAAACTGAATAAAAATCAATTAGTGAGATTTTTAATGTTAGGAAGAATTATAAACATGCATATAATCGGTTCATATGCCTCTTTATTGGTATCCCAGATACGAAAATCTTAGCTCTTTGTAGTACCAAAGTTACCAATGTTCAAAGTCGTATATGTTCGCAGGGTGGTAAGGTTTTTCAAAGCTAGTTGTGTGAAATCACAGTATGGTTGAGTGGGTAGATCAAAGTTATTCGTATGAGTTCGTAGGATGGTCCAAGTTATTCATATGTGATCGTTAGTAAGTTGGGTGGGTGGTTCAAAGTTCTTCGTAGGTATTCGTAGGTTGGGTGGTTCAAATTTATTCTGATGTATTCGTAGAGTTGTTAGGTGGGTGCTTCAAAGTTATTCGTATGTCTTCGCACGGTGTTTGGTTGGTTCAAAGTTAATTTACTTGTTCAGAGCATAGTTGAGTGATAGGGTCAAAGTTATTCATATGATTTCGCAGGGTAGTTGGTTCAAAGATAATCGTATGTGTTCACAAAATGGTCTTGGGTGGGTTGAAATTATTCTTATGTGTTCGTAGGGTGGTTGGGTTGATGGTTCAAAGCTAGTCGTATGTGCTCACAAGATTGTTTTGTGGGTGGATCAAAGTTTTTCGTATGTGTTTTCAAGGTGGTTGATTGGTCAACAGTTAGTTGCACAGGATGATTGAGTGGGTGGGTGAGTTATTCGCATGTTTTCGCAAAATTATTCTGTGGTTGATGGTTCAAAGTTAGTTGTATGTGTTCGCAGGGTGGTTGAGGGGTTTACAGTTAGTTGTATTTGTTTGTAAGGTGGTTGGGTGGGTAGTTAAAGTTAGTTGTATTTGTTTGTAGGGTGGTTGGGTGGGTAGTTAAAGTTAGTTGTATTTGTTTGTAGGGTGGTTGGGTGGGTAGTTAAAGTTAGTTGTATTTGTTTGTAGGGTGGTTGGGTGGGTAGTTAAAGTTAGTTGTATTTGTTTGTAAGGTGGTTGGGTGGGTAGTTAAAGTTAGTTGTATTTGTTTGTAGGGTGGTTGGGTGGGTAGTTAAAGTTAGTTGTATTTGTTTGTAGGGTGGTTGGGTGGGTAGTTAAAGTTAGTTGTATTTGTTTGTAGGGTGGTTGGGTGGGTAGTTAAAGTTAGTTGTATTTGTTTGTAGGGTGGTTGGGTGGGTAGTTAAAGTTAGTTGTATTTGTTTGTAGGGTGGTTGGGTGGGTAGTTAAAGTTAGTTGTATTTGTTTGTAGGGTGGTTGGGTGGGTAGTTAAAGTTAGTTGTATTTGTTTGTAAGGTGGTTGGGTGGGTAGTTAAAGTTAGTTGTATTTGTTTGTAGGGTGGTTGGGTGGGTAGTTAAAGTTAGTTGTATTTGTTTGTAGGGTGGTTGGGTGGGTAGTTAAAGTTAGTTGTATTTGTTTGTAGGGTGGTTGGGTGGGTAGTTAAAGTTAGTTGTATTTGTTTGTAGGGTGGTTGGGTGGGTAGTTAAAGTTAGTTGTATTTGTTTGTAGGGTGGTTGGGTGGGTAGTTAAAGTTAGTTGTATTTGTTTGTAGGGTGGTTGGGTGGGTAGTTAAAGTTAGTTGTATTTGTTTGTAAGGTGGTTGGGTGGGTAGTTAAAGTTAGTTGTATTTGTTTGTAGGGTGGTTGGGTGGGTAGTTAAAGTTAGTTGTATTTGTTTGTAGGGTGGTTGGGTGGGTAGTTAAAGTTAGTTGTATTTGTTTGTAGGGTGGTTGGGTGGGTAGTTAAAGTTAGTTGTATTTGTTTGTAGGGTGGTTGGGTGGGTAGTTAAAGTTAGTTGTATTTGTTTGTAGGGTGGTTGGGTGGGTAGTTAAAGTTAGTTTTATGTGTTATGAAGGGGGTTAGGTGTTTCAAAGCTATGTATGTGTTAACAGTATGGTTGAGTGGGAGGGACTAATTTATTGGTATTTTCGTAGGGTGGTTTGGTGGTTAAGTCAAAGTTTGTCGTATGTGTTCAAGGGGGTTAAGTGTTTCAAAGTAATTCGTATGTGTTCAGAGGATACAAATTTGAGTGAGTGGGACAAAGTTATTTATATATGTTTCTAGATTGTTTTGGTTAAAGTTAGTCGGATGTGTTCTCAAATAAGGGGTTTAAGTGTTTCAAAGTCAGTGGTACGTGTTCAGGGAATGGTTGAGTGAGTGGGGCAAAGTTATTTGTATGTGTTCGTTGGGTGGATGGGTTACTGTTAATCGTATGTGTTTGCAGGGTGGTTGGTTGTTTCAAATTTAGTGGTGGTCGTGGGGTGGTTGGTTAAAATATAATGGTAAATGTTTGCAGGGTGGTTGTGTGGTTCAAAGTTAGTATTATGTATTCGCAGGTTGCGTAGGTGGGTTAAAGTTTGTCGTATGTCAGCCAGTGGCCTTGCGATAACGTTATCTTGCGTAACACATCTGACGTTATCGCAAGATAACGGTGTCAAGAAACATTGAGCGTGGATGTTCCTTGTATAGATGGGTAACTGGTGATGGATCCCGTCCTTGCACGCAGCCCACTTGCCCGGTTACTGCTGGTGGTTTGGAAATCACCCTTAAGCCATTTGTCACCAGGTTAAATATTTCTTGGGTCTTTTTAGCCACAACTTCACCTGGTCAATCAAATCATCTTTAACTTATATATTATAACTTTAACTTTAAATGGACATTATTACAACCGTTATTGGTAATAATATACTAGTAGTATACGATCAGTAGTCAACTGAAAACAAATAGTTTGACAAGTCACTCTAAACATTCCAGAACGACTCAAATCTGTAGATTTTATTTTAATGACAAGAATATTTTAACCGAAATCAATTACAATATTAATGTATTTAACAATTTATTTTATTTATATACTTACTAAAATATGTAAATGTACATTTTATTAAATACAAATTATATAAGTATATATATATATATATAAGAACAATCAAAGCAATAAATTGTAAGGCAGGTGGGGAACATAAGGTACTATTTATATGTCCCGCACAAAGCTACCATATTCCAATGTCTGCCACATATGAACAATATACTTTATGGTAGATATATTTTTGTGAGTTATATTTATCAAAATAACTCTCAATCTCTATTTAGACAACGGTATAAAATGATATAGAATTTGTACAACCTCCAGTGTAATGTAATAATTTTGTCATAGTAAATACATAAAACTAATTTACAGTACTTGTAGTTTTTTTCATATAGTTTATAACTTACTGTTGTGACGTAAGAAATTACTGTATCACGGCCCCACTTCGAATAAATCGGTAAATTTTTACATCTTCCTCTGCGTGTAATTTTGCCATACTAATTAACAACATCTATACTAACTTTTAACAATCAAATTTTTTTGATTACTGATGATCGGAGGGCTTATCTATTTTTATCTCTGAGATCTAACATCAGATATATATTGCTATATGTCTCTGACATCTAACGTCAGATATATATGTTATATGTATCTGAGATCTAACGTCAGATATATATTGCTCGTATGTCTCTGACATCTAAAGTCAGATATATATGTTATATGTCTCTGAGATCTAACGTCCGATATATATGTTATATGTATCTGAGATCTAACGTCAGATATATATACTATATGTCTCTGAGATGTAATATCAGATATATATGTTATTCGTCTCTGAGATCTAACATCAGATATACATTGCTATATGTCTCTGAGATGTAACATCAGATATATATGCTATATGTCTTTGAGATCTAACATCAGATATATATTGCTATATGTCTCTGAGATGTAACATCAGATATATATGCTATATGTCTTTGAGATCTAACATCAGATATATATTGCTATATGTCTCTGAGATCTAACATCAGATATATATGCTATATGTCTCTGAGATGTAACATCAGATATATATGTTATTTGTCTCTGAGATCTAACATCAGGTATGTATGTTATATGTCTCTGAGATCTAACATCAGGTATGTATGTTATATGTCTCTGAGATCTAACATCAGGTATGTATGTTATATACCTGTGAGATGTAACGTCAGATATATATGTTATATGTCTCTGAGATCTAACGTCAGTTATATATGTTATATGTCTCTGTGATCTAATATCAGTGTTTTATTTTATAATATAAAAATAAATAATATAATAACTAAGATAGTATAATAATTAATAATTAAATATTAATAAACCCAAATCCGTAGATTGAACTATATTAGCTGTCAACTGCAATAAAGGTTGTTTCGCTGTCCTAATCTCGCCTAAATAAAAAAGTTTTCTATTATATTGTTGTAACAATTATTAGTGATAGTAAAGTAATTTATTTTAGGAAATCGGATTTTAAATCTTTACAGATTAATTAATTATGTTCAATTAATTTAAAATTTCTTCTTTGAGTTCTTTACTGGAGATATTATTCAAAATATAAATAATTTAACTCATTTTATAAGATTATTGTTGACATTTTAAACAGGAAAGTTCGTTAAGTTATGACGTCAAACTGAATTTAAAACTTTGTAATGAAAAGATATATTTAGTTTCTATGGTTACATAAACAAACCCTCATGACGTCTCTTCGTGGTAGTACAGTGGTTAGTTCTGACAAAGTCACCTTTGTGATAGGAGAGTTTTGTATTGTCATGACGATAGGTCAGTGGGGTATTTTCAGAACGGATTTTAAAACCCGTTCACGAATATTTAAAAGTTTTGTATATGTATAGCTTATCGATGTGATTTACAAACACGAAGCGAGATTCAATTAAACTATGAGAAATATTAATTACAACCGTTTTATAGGTTATTTTAAGTTGGCAAGCCGGTGGCCGAGCGGTCTAAGGCGTCAGGACTTTGAGCTTGGGTTAAAGATAGTGCTAGTTCGAATCCGGCCTAGACTGGAAGATTTATCAGTAATATTCACCGTCTATTGTACTGGTTCATCACCTTACTCTGTCTGAATACGTTCATCGCACAGATCAATAGTCTATGAGGTGTCATAGAGTCTATGAGTCTATGGGCAGAGTAAGGTTAAGAAGGAGATCGGCCTCTCCAAAAAAAGTTTCATCATAATTCATAAAAATATAGAAACTATAAATATAGTTTCTTCTTAAGGAATAAAAATGAGTTTTCGGTAGTTGGACATTCTAAGAAAATATTATTAACTTATATTTTGCCTCGCCTAATTTGTCGGTTATTAATTAGAGTTGACTAATAAAATAAAAATATTTAATTTAATTTAGTACATTATCAAAATTTTTCCTCTAAGTGTTTCACGTATGCACTTCATAAGCAATTTTAAATGCAATATAACATTAATTTCATATTAGCCTTAGGGTTGGCTAATTAAAATAGGTAATCCAAATCACGTAGGGATAGGATTTGTAAATTTGAAAACAGTCTTATTGACATACTTAAAGATAAATGAACAGAGATCATGAGTATTTACAATAGTTTGGCATTTGTTAAACCTAGAGTACTAGTGGTGTGTGTTGTATGTATAACAGTGTTGATTGATCAAACGCACTAGACTGAGAGTGCTTACCTTAAAAATGATTATTTGCAATACAGTATAGCAAATCTAAGTTAATCTCCTTATGTCTTCTCGAGTTAGTCTGTCTTCAGAAGCTTTTTTTAAATTTAAACATTTAGCAGCTATTGACCCACCTACCCTCCCACACACGTACAGTGGTATTGACCTACCCACCCTTCCAGACACCCTTCCAGACATGCACAACGGTATTGGACCAACTATCCATCCATACACACGTAGTGTTATTGACCTACCCACCCACCAATACACGCACAGTGGTGTTGATCCACCCACCCTTCCAGATATGCACAATGGTATTGGACTAACCATCCATCCATACATACGTAGTGTTATTGACCTACCCACCCACCAATACACGCACAGTGGTATTGATCCACCCACCCTTCCATACATGCACAACGGTATTGGACCAACCATCCATCCATAAACACGTAGTGGTATTGACCTACCCACCCACCAATACACGCACAGTGGTATTGATCCACCCACCCTTCCAGACATACACAACGGTATTGGACCAATTATCCATCCATACACACGTAGTGGTATTGACCTACCCACCCACCAATACACACACAGTGGTATTGATCCACCCACCCTTCCAGACATGCACAACGGTATTGGACCAACCATCCATCCATACACACGTAGTGGTATTGACCTACCCACCCACCAATACACGCACAGTGGTATTGATCCACCCACCCTTCCAGACGTGCACAACGGTATTGGACCAACCATCCATCCATACACACGTAGTGTTATTCAGTTATGATATATTGTGTACATTATATTTGTTATATGTGTTATGTAACATTTTTCATTTATCAGCGTTTCACTTCCGTATCTATTTTAGTTCGTAAGCCAGTTTATTTAGCATTTACCTGCATCATTAAGCTCATTATCATAGTATTTTTTATTTCTTTGCATGGGTTTTCTTACAAAATCTATAGGTAATATTTTTGTAGATCACCAAATATAGTGCAAATATTGTAATAATTAGCAATAATTTAGCCAATAATTTTTATTATCTGTCGTATAGCAGTATTTAAACTACAAGTATTTGAGAAATGATTTTATTACTTTTTATGAACTGCAAAAATATAGGAATGAACCATGTTACTTGATATACGACAACATCTTTTCAATGCCATTGCAATTTTTATGCAGTTTTGAACGTTTCTCTATCGGACATCAGATGAACCCATCTTGATGTGTTTACTTGGGATATACACTATGTCAATACGTCTGGTCTGAAGTTAGTGAACGTGGTGTACCAATGTAAACCACCATAATATTTATAATTTTGTTGCTTACATTATAGTAAATGTTTGTTGTCTAACGACCATTATTTTTTTTCTGTTTTTACTTCACCCACACATTATTTAATTACAATAATACCTCTTTATTGTGGAGTCTTTAAATATGTCCAACAATATGAAACCTGTCCTATAATAGATTATTTTTCTATTGCATCGTGGGTCTTAAAAATATTACAAAAAGAAAGGGGGTTTTCAATTAATTTAAAAATGTTTTCAATTTTTGAATTTACGATTTAAGAAATTATTAACTAGAATCTAAAATTTCCGGTGACAACCGCGTCAAGGTACTATCTACAATATTTTTAAAATTGTAAGATAATGATTATCTTGTAAATATTGTAGATAGTACCTTGACGCGGTTGTCAACGGAACATGTACGTAGATTCTAGTTATGATACCGGCCGTTTAAGCCTAAGTTCTAAGATCTTGGTGTTGTGACCACAAAAAAATATCATGTGACAAGAATGCCACCAGTTATTTTGTAGCAATGTAAAGGTAAAATTAGGAAAATAAGTATCCAACTTCCTAAATGATAGTGGAAAATATTTAGATAATACACTTTAAATGTAGTATTATATTGTTCAATTTTAAAGTAATAAATACAAGACTAATGATTAATATACGTAAATAATTGCATGAAAACGTTATTAAAAATCCAACTCAAAAAGATATCTCATGATTCATATATGTTTGTAAAAGCATGTTGAGCTATTTTTCAATTTGACTATATGTAATGTAGTTAAAATATATTTCTATTTATATACGACTTGTAGACACGTCTATTTCCCTACATGCAAGATTAACTTTGTGGGGACTGTGTCAAGAAGCTTACAACACAGCCTCACACATTATGACAAAAGATAAATTGCGGAAATTAAGTTCCTCTGTGGTCATGTAGGGGTTGTAATGATGAGTTATGACCAGACTTGGGGAGGCCAACAAGACCCGCTAGTGTACGGGTAAATTAGGCAGCTCATGTTTAGCCTCTGACCTTATTTTATACACACCTCTATCGTCATAAAGGGATTGTGATGATGAGTTATGGCCAGACTTATGGAAGCCAACAAGGGCCGTTAGTGCACGGGTAAATTAGGCAGCTGATGTTTAGCCTCTGACCTTACTTTATACGTACCTCTATGGTTATAAAGGGATTGTGATGATGAGTTATAGCCAGACTTTTGGAAGCCAACAAGAGCCGTCAGTGCACGGGTAAATTAGGCAGCTGATGTTTAGCCTCTGACCTTACTTTATACATACCTCTATGGTTATAAAGTGATTGTGATGATGAGTTATGGCCAGACATTTGGAAGCCAACAAGGGCCGTCAGTGCACGGGTAAATTAGGCAGCTGATGTTTAGCCTCTGACCTTACTTTATACACACCTCTATGGTTATAAATGGATTGTGATGATGAGTTATGGCCAGACTTTTGGAAGCCAACAAGGGCCGTCAGTGTACGGGTAAATTAGGCAGCTAATGTTTAGCCTCTGACCTTACTTTATACACACCTCTATGGTTATAAAGTGATTGTGATGATGAGTTATAGCCAGACTTTTGGAAGCCAACAAGAGCCGTCAGTGCACGGGTAAATTAGGCAGCTGATGTTTAGCCTCTGACCTTACTTTATACATACCTCTATGGTTATAAAGTGATTGTGATGATGAGTTATGGCCAGACATTTGGAAGCCAACAAGGGCCGTCAGTGCATGGGTAAATTAGGCAGCTGATGTTTAGCCTCTGACCTTACTTTATACACACCTCTATGGTTATAAATGGATTGTGATGATGAGTTATGGCCAGACTTTTGGAAGTCAACAAGGGCCGTCAGTGTACGGGTAAATTAGGCAGCTGATGTATGACCTATGACCTTACTATGTACATATTTTCCCTCAATAATAACATTATGAAGTTAGATTTTGACTACCTTAGTTATATAAAATTCTGTACTATTACCCACCAGTTAATATAACAGAATTATACATAAGTTAATAAAGAAGCGTTCAACATTCATCGAAAAAAGCGAAACGATTCAAAATACAACAAAACAAACACTAACTTCATTGATAACCATTTAGTATGATCAAGATATTCATTTACAACAACCTTGAACATGAGGAAAACAAAGGTTGTTCATGCTTTCTCTCTCTCTCTCTCTCTCTCTCTCTCTCTCTCTCTCTCTCTCTCTCTCTCTCTCTCTCTCTCTCTCTCTCTCTCTCTCTCTCTCTCTCTCTCTCTCTCTCTCTCTCTCTCTCTCTCTCTCTCTCTCTCGCTCTCTCTCGTATGCTCGTATTAGGTATATCTTTAACCTTAGGGTAGATGACAAAGTAACAAAGTATTATAAAGAACTACTACAGTGGTTAAATATTAAAGAGAGAAGGGATCTAAATATACTTAACGTAATTTTTAAAACTTTAAAATATAAAAACCTGAATACTTGTTTGATAAATATGCAAATATGCAGGCTGTTCATTTAAGACATACAAGATTTGGTTGTCATACATTGCAGTTTCCAGCTCATAGAATAGTTATCTACACAAAATCTTGTCATGTCCAATCAATCAGATTATTGAATAATCTGGATGTTAGTTTAAATGCAGAAGAAAATGTAAAAACCTTTCATAAGAATGTGAAGTTATTAATGCTTCCAAGATATAATTAGTAACTAATCATATTGTTATAGTTAATTGTTAGTGTTATAGTTAGTCATGTTGTTAATTGGTATATTAATTTTTTATATATTTGTAAATATTGTTATACCAAATGTGTAATTATTATCTAGTACTGTAAGACCACGATAAATTGTATTAATGGTTTGTATATTTTGGTGCCTGTCCCTGTGGAAGATTGGACCAATGGTTAAACTGGGGTAGGTAAAATGAAGAAATTCAAATTCTCTCTCTCTCTCTCTCTCTCTCTCTCTCTCTCTCTCTCTCTCTCTCTCTCTCTCTCTCTCTCTCTCTCTCTCTCTCTCTCTCTCTCTCTCTCTCTCTCTCTCTCTCTCTCTCTCTCCCTCTCCCTCTCCCTCTCCCTCCCCCCCCCTCTCTCTCTCTCTCTCTCTCTCTCTCTCTCTCTCTATATATATATATATCTATCTATCTATCTATATATATGAATGTTAACCAAGAAGTTCATTTTATGTTAACACACTATTAACACCAACAGGTTATTTAACTAAATCAATGACACAAATAATAGTTTTACATATGTTAACTTTTGAGTTCATACATAAATGAAAATATTGAAAAGAGATTTATTTATAAGTTTACCATTTGCTGAACATGTTACAAAGCTACCCATTTTCCTCTGATTCAAAAATTAAATAGGCAAATGTATAACTATAAAATCAATTTGTGAATCCAAACTAATTAATTTGTTTAACGTTTTTATGTTTGTTCATCTAAACGCAAAAATTGCATTGTGGCTCTAAGGAGGGCAACATTCTCAGCATATTATTTAAGCTCGTAATGTTATAACTGTAGACGTGTCGCTCCTCAGTTAGAAGTTCTCCCCAAACTTGTCTCCCTCAGGGCTTGTAGTGGGAAAATCTAGAACTTGGAGTTCTCTAATCACTAACAGTCGTCAGTATGTGGTCATATCTACGTGTTGTATGAAAGGGGAAACTATTATCTGAAACTTGTAGTTCTCTAATCACTAACAGTCGTCAGTATGTGGTCATATTCACGTTTTGTACAAAGGGGAAACTATTATCTGAAACTTCTAGTTTTCTAATCACTAACAGTCGTCAGTATGTGGTCATATCTACATGTTGTGCAAAGGGGAAACTATTATCTGAAACTTGTAATTCTCTAATCACTAACAGTCGTCAGTATGTGGTCATATCTACGTGTTGTATGAAAGGGGAAACTATTATCTGAAACTTGTAGTTCTCTAATCACTAACAGTCGTCAGTATGTGGTCATATCTACGTGTTGTACAAAGGGGAAACTATTATCTGAAACTTGTAGTTCTCTAATCACGAACAGTCGTCAGTATGTGGTCATATCTACGTGTTGTATGAAAGGGGAAACTATTATCTGAAACTTGTAGTTTTCTAATCACTAACAGTCGTCAGTATGTGGTCATATCTACATGTTGTACAAAGGGGAAACTATTATCTGAAACTTCTAGTTCTCTAATCACTAACAGTCGTCAGTATGTGGTCATATCTACGTGTTGTACAAAGGGGAAACTATTCTAATGTTGGTGTAACACTATAACTAATGGATATAAATAAAAAAAACATGTTATAGTTTGATTAATACACTCAGCTGATCTCTAATAAATCTTAAGATATGATTTATATATTTTATAAATACTTTGTTGATAAAAGTAGTAATGACATAATAAGTGTCTCTAAGTTAGTTAAAGTATTACGAAATAGTGTATTCCAAAATCCAATCAAGTTCCATGATTTAAAAACTAAAAAAATTACGTAATAAGTGCATAGACACGTAAAAACTTTAAAATAATAACAAGTTAAACAATTTAATAAAGAAACGATGTTTTATAATATTCTGAAAATGACCGCAATTTCATTTATACTATTTGCACAATACTAAGATATGATTCTTTGGTGCATAATTTATTAGATACATTTAATCGGAGACCTTTATTTCTGGAATGTGTCAATAGGGTTGTTGTCATATGACACACTTCGCATTATAAATGCCAGCGAAACTTTACTTCAATACATCAAGTACTGAACAAACCTAATTGTATCTTTAATCAAAGAAAACATGTTATTAAAGCAAAAAATTGTGTCAGCGCACGTAGCAGTGATTTTGGCAGTTTATTTTTTTGCAATTTTTTCTAATAAAGCAAAAATAGCTAGTTAATAGTGTAATATTATACCGTGGTATTTTCCCTCATTTCAAAACAACAATGTGTTGTAAAACCTTAAAATGATAATTTTAGTTTGGTATAATTGTTGACAACTTGATACTAGTAGCTTATTAAGAATATTCCAATCTATATAAAATTTAAGCTTACTAAATCTAAAAATATTGTTATTTGTGTCTACAAATGTCATACTTTGAGTTATTTTATTTGAAGTAGGCTACAAAAATGTTTTATATTATAAGTATAAATCAAGGTAAATCTACTATGCAGCAATATTGAACGGGCACAGTCACTTCTCACTAGAGAAATAAAAAACATAGTTTAATTTAAACTGCTAAAATTAGTCCTACATGTTGAAAAAATTATTCATATCTCTTTATTGTTCAAGCAATTCACTGATATATACCCTTTTAATTTTTGGTTTATAATTTTACATTTTCACATAATTTATGTTAAAATTTAAAAAAAATATATAAATGATGTCCTGTGCCATGAGGGACGAGTGGCAAGCGATGAACGATAAGCGATGAGGGATGTGCGAAAAGTGATACGAGTGATGAGAGACAGTGACGATGGAGGACCCACGTAAGTAGAAAAAATCCCTGATGCGTGCACCAAGGGTATTGACAATAGTGACCACGATGGACGAGTGACGAACGATGAGTAACGAGCGCAGAGAGACGGCGGACTAGTGACGAGGGGTACGAGCAATGACAAGGGACATGCGGCAAAGAGATGAGGTCAAAAGTGAAGGACAGCGGACGATAAATTATTAAGGATGATCAACGAAAAGAGTCAGAAGTGAATATGAAACGACGATGGACGAGGCATCGGACCACGCTTTCTTCCTTCCACTCTAAACACCTGGCTCCCCATATGTGGCCTCACACTCCCTCACTCTACACTTCGATCCCAGCCCCACGCTTCATCCCACTCCAAAACAAGCACCTGACTTCCCATACGACTGACTCACACACTTTCCCCCGCCCCACACCACAAGCTCGGCTTCCTCCCCACTCTAAACCACACAGCCTGGCTCCTCAATCCCGCTCCCAATCATTGCACTCACACACCTGCTTCTGCCTACTCGTTTACTGCATTTTGCTCCCAACACTCAACGTGTGTAACTCATTTTAAATGACACCTTCCGCTTCATGGTAACCTCGGAAATCATCCCGATCCACTCTTTACGTTTTTCAGTAATCACGATCTTATGATTTTGGGGAACGATTTGTGTTATATTTTGCAGTGTGGGGAGAGTGCACTTTTTGTGCAGCGAAATGAAACTGGGTGCGTAGCGTTTTGTGTGGAGTAGGAAATAAGCTGAACTCGCAGTGTAGAGTGGGGGAATGTGAGGCCACGTATTGGGAGTCAGGCGTTTAGAGTGGAAGGGGGAAAACGTGGTCCGATGTCTCGTCCATCGTCGTTCCATCTGTCTCCCGCTTCTGACTCCCGCTTCGTCCTTTGACCTCGGCTATTCGTCGCTCGTCTATAGTTGTAACTATTGAGTATTGATAATATCTGTAGCGGTGCACGCATCAGTGTTTTATTTACTTACGTTGCTCGAACATCGTCGCTCGTCCCTAGTGGCACATGACATGGGTTTTACACCTATTACTGAATTGAGATTGAAAACACTAAATATATTTTTAGTGAGTTACTGTTTACTTTGGAAGTGGAGAAAAGAGCTGGATTTTTTATTTAATCTATAGAATTGTTATTATAAAACAGTCGACTTTAACTGTGATTTACGTGCAAATATTCTATTAAAACCTCATATTGAAAGTTGACAGTTTGATTTAAGTAATTTATTCAGAAAATTTTAATCAATACAATTACGAAAAATAAACCTCAAGAAACGTGTTTCAGGTCTAATACAGCAATGGGATCAATAGTTTTATATGATATACAAACAATCAATTGGTTTATAATGTTACTTAAAACACATTACAACTATTTCTTGCTTATCAAAATATAACGGGCACTGGAGACATCAAGTTTGGGAACTGCTGAAGTAAACTGTGTGTTATATGACATGAAGGCTAACTTTTGATTGAGTTTCTGGAACACGGCTTCCATAAAGTCCCCGGTGTGAAGCTGGAAAAACTCCTGTAGAGTTATTTGCTGACTCAAAATAAACGTCTAAATTGAGTATGCAAATGAAAATATACTTTTTATAACTCTTCTTTTAAATTCGGTGAAATCACTAGGCCTGCTCCATGTTATCAAACGTCCACGTGTAAAACGTTCAATAAATACAGTATATTGTATGATATAAATATTTAAAAACTCAAGTTGTGACTATATATTTATTTGAAAATTCTCTTCTTGTTGTATAAAAATCAGAATTCCTGCAGTTAATACAAAATCCAGCAAACTGACAATGATAATAATTATTTTGATATCTTAAAGATTATTATAAATATTATATTACATGAATTATACAAACTTAATTTAGCTATAGCATCAGTAATAAAGAAAGAGTATATGTTTTAGAGGAACAAGATAGGAGGAATGTTTTCCAGATAGTAAGAACGCTGCTATAAATCATGACAAACTAATTAGTAAGTATATACACATTTTAACCTTCCAATAGACGCTTAAATTTTAAAACACAAACTCTTGCTCACGGATGTTTCCTCCAGGTTTTGTAATAATATACAAAAATACTAGAAAACATATTTTATTGTATATTAAGTAGTACAAATACATTACCTAACCCTTTTAATCAATTATAACTGAAAAGAATCAGTTATAAAATAATTTGAAAATCTTATAACTACCACATGTAAATAATTGTAAAAATACGTGTACATATATTGTATTAGCATTTATAAAATGTTAATGAATTGCCATGAATATAATAAGTAATATAAAAATATTGCATATAATAATAACCTACAAAATAAAAAATAAAAATAGTTCAATTTAAATTACATGAGAACACAAAATGTCATGGTAATCAATAAAAACGTAATGAAAATAATGATAAGAGAAACAATAACATGGTAAAATACGAAAAACATACTAGAATTAAATTAAATGAGAATGCAAGAAGAGTGTATTGGTGTTCAATAAAAATTGCAATGAAAACTAAATTCATCTTCAGAGTCTGAGGCTACTTCATCGATTGGTAATTCATGCACACCTTCACCTTCATCCACTCAACTAGACCTATCGTCTACACATTCATCAGGAAATAGTTCGCGAAAAAAAGCCCCATAACACCTAGGTACATTTTCAACGGTCTCCTAACTTTCTACACTAGCAAAAAGTCTAGCAATCCTTCCCGTATCTTCTTCCATCTCCCGAACACTAAAACATAAACGACCGCTAACGGAGGTTTCGTCCAGTACTCAAAGAAATCACATCATACACTGTGTGGCGCTCGAAGACTGAAAGGAGGGGGTGGGCATCACATGTTCTTTGAAGTACACGTGACAGCTACTAAAAGCGACAGGGCTGCCAACCCAAGACAACATGTACATTTTACAAAAATAAAAGGAACTGGAGGATTCCTCAGTTTAGCTTCTATTCATAGGTTAATTAGGGAATTTTAAAACAAACAGACTCCTAATTATATTAGTAACGTATTATTAGAATCATGTTCGATATTTATTACTATATGAAATAATTGTAATAAAGACGTGCTGGGAGAATACGATAATTGTGTGAAGATGGAGACCAAAGGCCCGGAATACTACCACTATACGTGTATGGGTAACAAAGGCCTTTATCAAATAGTACTGTTATTGTTTAATTCCTATAATATTTTAATAATACATACACTTGTTTAATAATACACAAGAAGTATACATTATATATATTCTTAATTCATAAATTACCGATTACTTACAGCTCTTAGGCTATCTTAAGAGTATGGTTATCTAAACTAAATATGTTAAATTAACAGTTATAAAAACAAAACATTTGTAAATAATATATGACTAAAAAAATCTATTTAAATTATACGATTGAATTGATAAACAGTATGAAATATATAAAAATTCAAAATAAATGCTAATTAACATGGTTTGAAGTATAATATACGTAAAAAATATGCTTACTGATAGTATAAGTATTTTAATAATGTTCTTAAAATAACAAATAATATCAACAGTAATAAAATTTAAGATATCATAAAATTTACCAAAATCTGTATTGAACAAAACTATTTAAAATATGATGAAAATCAAATCGTTTTTGAAAATTGTTCATGGGTTTAATATTGATCTATCTAATCAGTAATGTTGGTTAACATTTTCTTACACAACTTAGAACAAAGAAAAATATTAATTAAATTTAATACCCTCTAAAAAGATAAATAATAATAATATAATAGTTTCCAAACGCTGACGATGTGATATATGTTTTACAAGCTGACAACAATGGACTACAAGACTATTTTAGTTGTTAAATAATATGATGAAAATAACAAAAGAAAACAAAACTAAAGAAATAAATCATTTAGATATAAACATTTTAAATAAAGTCTCAATCAAAAGTATTATAAAATCAACCCTAAGTGATCTGCCTATTCCATCTAATTAACCACCTATGAAAATATAAAATGGCTGGTTTGAGATCAATGATATATAGAATGTTAATTATTAAATTGAATAAACCCGATTACCATAAATAAAAAAGAGAGAAAGAAATAACATAAAATAATTAGCATCTATAAATGATTTTGGAAATCTATAAACCATAAAACAAATAACAGGAAGGAAAGCAAGAAGATAAAAATGTTTAAACAGATATACAAACAACAGTTCATTAATTTTATTTACGGTACAAAAATCAATAAATCCTTTAGAAAAAAACTTAAAAAAGGTAGTTATTCTACCACGTTCAAAATTAAATGTTTAAAATTTCAATTCGTTTTGCAAAGGAAAATAGGCACAACGAGTAAAAGTTTGAAACCCTGATCAAAACTGGTGGATAGATTTTATATTTAAAGTATTATATTTATGTTTTATTTTATAAAGTTTCTCTTAGGTATGTTGAGTCGAAATAATGGAAACTAGATATTTCAAAAGATACTGTACAAAGAAACGTAATGATTTTTATGTACAATATTATATTTTCATACTTAGGACGATTGTTTGGGGTCAACAATTTAAACATCGGCCCAATGTATATAAAAAAGGCAGTAAATGTTCATCACCTGATATATTCATTACAAAATATTTCCAGCTTGTTCTTATTTGTTTCTGTCATCTCAACAATCGCTCTTCTAACAAAATCTTATTCCTTGTTCTTTAAACTCATGTGTATTGTTTATATCAGTGTTCGGTCGCCTCAAGCTATTTTCGTTTCTCCCACGACCAAATATCTTTGTTTCTATATATACGTTATTAATTTTATAAATATTTTGTTTTAAAACCAATTACACTCGAGTTTTAATTTATTATATTAGGTCTAAGTAGCAATATTCATTGCTATAAAACGTCTTTCCTCGTTTTGTGAGACCTTTTTGATAGGCAGTAGCTGTTAAAGGTAGCAATCTTACTAATACTATAACACGTTGATGAAATCATGTGAACATTATGTGGTCTAATTAATATCAATATTAAATTACATACAGGTGTTTATTGTAATTTACCCCACTTTACAATAAACTTGGAAAATATTCCAAATTTAGACAGTTTAAGTTAACAACATTTCATATATTTTCCTCTGGTCGGATGCCTTCCAAGTAATGGCTGTCTGAGACAGACAACGTCAATGTTCCTTGAACTCTAAGCATAAAATTAATAATATTTTATTTAGCACATGGATTATGTTTTCTATATATTTGTCAAAATACATTCCAAAATCACAATGGCTCTAGTATTGTAAAGAAAAATTGTACTCGATTGGGGGGGGGGACCGTTGAATCGTACATTTCCAAATAAATCTCTGTCCGTTTATTTTTTGATGGCTTTTATTTGCTGATACCTTCTAAGGAATAGTCAACCTTATTTAGTAAGACTGATTTCACTCATTCACTTTCGTTAAACCCATTCTAAATCCATATTCACTCTTATACTATCGAGTATTGTTCACCTATAAAGAATAAATAATTAAATAATTTTAACGTAAGATGATATATGATAATCTTGTCCTTCCACTGCCTCCTCTGTAGAGGTGCCCATCAGAAGAAAGGAACACTGAGGTTACTATTACTAACAATATCATAAGCCAATCTTTGCTCGTTTAAGTTCATTAATTATTTTCACATTTTATTCTCATCTAAATTCCTCTAGTTCCATGCATAAACATTATTTACCATTAATCCACCACTTTATTTTTTAGTTTTGTTTTAATATTTGGCAGTAAATTACAAAAGTAAAACCATTTCTTACTACATTAATCGATACTAAGCAGAAAGGAAATCTTAATGTATATTGTTTAGAGTGTATTTTAATCAAAATGTTACTTAACACTTCATCCAATTAGTGTTGATGAGAACTTCAGTAGTATCAGTTAGTAATCAGAGGTGTGTAACTTAGATGCGGCTGTCTACGTCTTTAGCACCTTATTAAGTTGCCATTTTCGTTACTTACAATGAGTCTTTACATTCTTACTAAACACTATTTGTTACGTAAAACGTAACTACATACTTAATTATGAAATTATATGTTAGTATTTGTTATATATCTACTAGATTATTATAATTTTACAATAATCTAACAATAAAATATATCTAAATGAAGGGTGTCCAAAAAAGAATTCCGGGAATTAAAAAGGTCATATTGTGTAAAGTTATTTAACTTCTCTGAAACGAGTAGCCAAGTGACTAAGGCTTCGAACTGTGAAGGGCAAGGTCCAAGGGTTTAATCCCAAACTGGGCTATAAATAAGCACGTCACTTGTTGATTAAAATTTGTGCACAGGCCAACCCACCCACCCATACACGTACAGTGTTATTAACCCACCCGCCTACCCACACACGTACAGTGTTATTGACCCACCCACACACGTACAGTGTTATTGACCCACCCATACACGTACAGTGTTATTGACCCACCCACACACGTACAGTGTTAATGAAATACCCACCCATACACGTACAGTGTTATTGACCCACCCATACACGTACAGTGTTATTGACCCACCCATACACGTACAGTGTTATTGACCCACCCACACACGTACAGTGTTATTGACCCACCAGCCCACCCATACACGTACAGTGTTATTAACCCACTCGCCCACCCATACACGTGCAGTGTTATTAATCCACTCGCCCACCCATACACTTACTGTGTTATTAACCCACCCACCCACCCATACACGTACTGTGTTATTAACCCACCCGCCCACCCATCGACGTACAGTAGTATTCACCCGCCTGCCCACCCATACACGCACCATACTGTTTTGAGTATGTTTCTTTATTTTTGGCAGTGCTACGAAGTGTTGACATTAAAATTAGGAAAACAGACGCCAGGTACTCACTCAGCAGCGCAATGGCGGCGTCTTGACAAACCTTTCAGAGCATTAATTTAGCTTATAGAAATCGGTTCAGTTGTAATGGTAAAGAGGAACTCTCTGCCCAAATATGGTGGTGATGTTCCTATGGATAAAACCATTCGGCAATTACTATGTGTGTTTAAAGAACTTGGTAGGCCACGTGTGTCAGAAGAGATGGTGGGGACTCTAAGAAGCAGTATTTCCAAACTAATACATACCGAGAAATCACGTAACAAATACACTATGAGAAAAGACGTTTTCTGATGTATTTACATATCTCTGATATATTTACTTACCTCTGATGTATTTACGTACCTCTGATGTATTTACATACCTCTGATGTATTTACGTACCTCTGATGTATTTACGTACCTCTGATGTATTTACGTACCTCTGATGTATTTAAGTATCTCTAATGTATTTACGTACCTCTGATGTATTTACGTACCTCTGATGTATTTACGTACCTCTGATGTATTTACGTACCTCTAATGTATTTACGTACCTCTGCTGTATTTACATACCTCTGATGTATTTACGTACCTCTGTTGTATTTACGTACCTCTGATGTATTTACGTACCTCTGATGTATTTACGTACCTCTGATGTACTTACATATCTCTGATGTATTTACGTACCTCTAATGTATTTACGTACCTCTGATGTATTTACGTACCTCTGATGTATTTACGTACCTCTGATGTATTTACGTACCTCTGATGTATTTACATATCTCTGATGTATTTACGTACCTCTAATGTATTTACGTACCTCTGATGTATTTACATACCTCTGATGTATTTACGTACCTCTGATGTATTTACGTACCTCTGATGTATTTACATATCTCTAATGTATTTACGTACCTCTGATGTATTTACGTACCTCTGATGTATTTACGTACCTCTTATGTATTTACGTACCTCTGATGTATTTACGTACCTCTGATGTATTTACGTACCTCTGATGTATTTACATAACTCTGATGTATTTACGTACCTCTGATGTATTTACGTATCTCTGATGTATTTACATACCTCTGATGTATTTACGTACCTCTGATGTATTTACATACCTCTGATGTATTTACGTACCTCTGATGTATTTACGTACCTCTGATGTATTTACGTACCTCTGATGTATTTACGTACCTCTGATGTATTTACATACCTCTGATGTATTTACGTACCTCTGATGTATTTACGTACCTCTGATGTATTTACATACCTCTGATGTATTTACGTACCTCTGATGTATTTACATACCTCTGATGTATTTACGAACCTCTGATGTATTTACGTACCTCTGATGTATTTACATACCTCTGATGTACCAATGTACCTTGATGTACATCTTACATACCTCTGATGTACCAATAACTTATGTATTTACGTACCTCTTATGTATTTACGTACCTCTAATGTATTTAGGTACCTCTGATGTATTTACGTACCTCTGATGTATTTACATACCTCTGATGTATTTACGTACCTCTAATGTATTTACGTACCTCTGATGTATTTACGTACCTCTGATGTATTTACATACCTCTGATGTATTTACATTAAAATGTGTAGTTCTTCTTCATATTACAATACGGCAGATACAGAAACCAACTAGCTTTGTTATTGTTCCTGAGGTGATGTTTTAGTCAACACACACTTTTGGTTAGTTTTATAGCTAATAAAAAACAATTAAATACAAATTAATAAACTATAGGATTTAGCTCCTGAAAAAACTAGTTAAAACTTATTTACCTAATGGAAGTGATCATTGCACTCTGATTAATCATCAAGTTATTTTAATTAATTATTGTGAAACTGATTAATAAAATCATTTTGGATCTATCGTGGGATATTAAAGTATTAATTTTATTATTGAATCTGATTTACTCAAATTCAATTTCCTTCGTTTATTTTTAATGGGGCAAAGTAGCTATATTAAAGCATTAAATAATACTAAATAGTCTTTGATGCAATACAAATCTTCAGATTCGAACTTGAATTAATTTAATATTTTTATAAACCGTATGTTGTTAAAATAGTGATGCTGCTTATAGATATTTTAAATATGTAAGTTTTTACCGAATTCAATACATAAAAACAGCCTTAATATATAAAAATATAGCCTACTCAAAATATATTTGGAGATTGTAACCATACGTATTCAACACAAATTGTAAAACAACAGTTTAATACTATAATGAAATAAATTAAGCTTATCTCTTCAGACTCACTCACAAACGTATTATTTAAAAAAATATAAATTAATGTCGCAGTATTTTCAACTATTCGTTGCATTGAGATTAGGTTATTCCAAAATATAAACAGAGGAGTTGCCTTTATTGCATTAGGAATAAGTTATTAAAAATATACAGATGAGTTTCATTTTTCAAAATGAGGACGAAGGATTTCAGTCCTCAACGTATTTAGTATTTCAATGTGCTCTAAATTAACCATATAAGTTTATCTGAAACCTGTTCGTAACATATATTTGGCCATGCTTAAAATCACCACCAAAACACGTTCCAATATAAACAGAACTTATTTGATCTTTATCACTATTAGTATATTTACAAAATCAAAATAACTACACTAGTAAAAAAATTCACAAATTTTCCATTGTTAAATCATAAAAATTATAATAAAAACTGATTTTTTTCAGTGTAAAATATCATACGTATACTTTTTTTAATATTACTGGTTTGTAGACATATAATAAAATGTTACGTAAAGTCTTGTAAGATAGTCGACACCAAGACCAGAGTATTTGCAACCTCGCATCTTAGCTCCAACGATGTTGGCTGGGCTGAGCTCTCTCAAACAATCCTCAAACAATGTTGGCGAAGTTCACAATCCTACTTTAACCAAATTACAAACTTATGACGAGCGTTGTCGACCCTTTAGGATGATAACGCACTAGCTGGAAGAGCCATTCGGATCCTTTTTAGGTAAGATAAAAAATACCTACGTCCACTATGAAACTGGATGTGGTAATGTCTAATCTTACCTCAAGTCCAATAAACCTTGGTTAGATATACGTTACAGTCAACTGATTCCCCCTTCTTTGTCTCACAAACACTACCATACTTCTATAATCTCTTTCCTCTCCCTGCAAGAAATTCCTGAGCTCCATATATACTCCAGGTGTGTGGAGGTAGATCACGATGAATCCAGTTCAGACACTGTGGGATACAACTTTTTGGTTGAACTGTCAGCTAAGGGGTGTATATATATATATATATATATATATATATATATATATAATATATATATATACTCTGCTTACAAGAGGATCGATTAAGGTGCAGAGAAAAGGAGATGACTTTCGTTGTAGGACAGGTTTCCAACGTTGGTCGCAGTCACCTTGAAGCCTAATTAGCGCAGTGCTGCAACCCAGCTACATGGGGACAAAGGGTTATGAGGATTGAAAGTAGAGTTCGGTCCTGTTAATAGTGACACAGTGACCGCTCAGTAGTTGCCATTGACGTGGACACCACCAGAGAAGTTCATGCTGGGTTGTTGTCAGGGCCCGGATATAGTGATTGAAAGATAACTGAGTGTAAACTTGTCAGTTAGCGACAAATCAGACGAATTTTACCTGGTTTAGGTTCCATGTAAAGCTGTAGCTCCATTAGTTGCAATGGATAATGGGCTATTAATAAATGTTTCTGTATAAGAATCGGCCGATCTTACTGCAACCTTGATTGCACTCACTCATATACACTTATTCGCATACATCTCTACGATCCGTGTGTTTACCTTATTATATAAAATACAAAAACGATGTACTCACTCATAATGAAATCTCCGAAACCAAGGACTTCTAAAGAAATGTTAGCTATTGTATCATAGATACTCACTAAGAAATAATTTCTCAAAATCGCAATTCTAAAGTATAGAAAGAGTCCTTAAATATTTACTTTTTTCCATGTAAGTGACATGGGTATTAATTTAATTATCTTTTAGAAACAGCTGATACAACAAACATAAAATAACACAAAAGTTTGGCTATTTGGTTTACATTGTGGAATGTCAAGGTCATTTCTACTAACTCTGACATTATTGCAGTACTTTGAATCCCCCTAAATTAGACTAAGAGGGATTTCTTACACTACAAAACTTTGTAACCAAATAGAACGACAGTTAACTGATATTATATATTGATATTATGGTTTAGAGAACCAACTCGTAGTAAAGTACGGCTTTCGGCTAGTAAATGTTCTAAAAAGCAGATATGGAGCAAATACTTCACGTTTTGATTTGTTCTGCTCCGATACAAGCTTAGGTTACACTCGATAAATAAACATAAATAGCATTATGAAGAAGATCTCAGCTGGAAATATTGGCTAGATATTCGCTGTTGTACTCATCTGTAAGATCTTGTATTTGTCTTTGGAGAAGAGCAGAGAAGAACTATGATCTGCCATACAACTTGTACAAATATTACACGATAATCGCTTACGAACAGAAATTAATTACACATTTTTCATTAAAAGTATTTTACCTCATTCATCTTTATTCAATCATTATTTTAGGTAACAGGTCTTTATATTAGTATAAGCAATTTCAAAGGTAGGCTCAAATAAATTAAACGTAAATAAATTATAATTAATAAACTTGTAATGAACATTTACAGAATCCCCAAATAAAGTTCAATACACTTACGCGTAAAGTTAGATGATAAAGCAACTTCCTAATTACACACAGAGCCTGAAGACTTACCCAAACCACATTATATCCCTTCAAATTAATTTCTAAATACGAACAATGTAATTTTAGATCCGAAGGTTTGCTTATTGTATAGTTAAAGAAATAAATTTTGTTATCTCTTACAGTGATTTTGTATTATGTTGTGACCTTTAATGAAGTGAAAAAGTATCATTCACTATTTGTCAAGTTTTTTTTTTTTATCATCCACCAAACTACTTCAATAACTTTGAGTGGTGTTTCTTTTTGCTGGAAAACACATATGATAAGTAAAAGCCTTTTATAAGAATACATAGCTAACGGTTTTATTATCATTGTTAACAAACAATTTATAGATGTTGGTGTTTTTATTATTTTTACATGCCAAGTAGTTTCAGGATTGTTTGCAAGATGCAAGATATATATTTTAAAATTATTATTTCTCAAATATATAAAGGCAGGACCATAATAAGACTATGACAAAAATTTAGTAAAATCCACAGGATATATTTAAATTTCATTTATATTTCATAAATTAAGAAATGCTGAACATAATATGCACTTAAAAATAAAGATTAGACCTGAAATCTTAGTGATCTACACCAGATAATACAATTAATAATGTGCTATACAAATTTAAAAATTTAAATACAATACAAAATTTAATTTATTACAATAATCTGTTCTATTGATACTAACCGATATTACTACTATATTTTGCATATTATATTATGTAATTATGTCGTTAAATATTAGTATTCATTTTAGATTGTTACCTACCTACATTTAGTATAGAAGGTTAGTAAATCATGTCCATCCAAGAGTTGAAAATATTCAACTTTAAATTCAATTCACAGCCGCTATAAATAATCAGTTATTGATATAGCCTAATAAAACCAGGCAATGAGTTTATGTAACAATAAGCCTCAACACCACTTCACAACTGTTAGAAATCCAAACTAAGTGCCCTCTAGAGTAAATTGAGCTGTATTGAGCTCCACGTGAACTGATGGGTTAAGTGTGACATTAAATAAGTTGCCAGCTAAGTAACGGGAAAAGAATGATAAATGTTTCGCCTTCGAATGAAAGGGCAGTTAACGCCTGCCAACGTACGATACAATATAGGTACTGCATTCATTTTGCCTGACCTCAAGATCTGTAGGCGCTCGTATTAGTAGTGAGTTTCCTCTAGTTAGCATTCTTTGTGTCACTGGTGAGGTCACATATGTTATATTATTGACTGTAGTTGGAGAATATAAATTACTAGATTTAGAACGTAAATTACTAGAATTACTGTTTTAGGTTAATCAACAACAGGAAAAAGATTAACAAAGTTATAATACTATTTGCTGTGTTAAAAATTAACTAGTTAATGTAACTTTAAATAAAATCAGCATAACATACTAATATTACCACTAATTTAATGTTCACGTCATACATTTTTATAAGGAAAAGGGAAATCTTAATTAGAAAAATTAAAACCTAAAACAATTAGTTATATGATTACAGTCTTTCACTTCTAACACAAAAAATGTATTTTTAGTGTCCATATAAAATAATTTAATATTTAAAAGTTTTATTTCGACGTATTTTACCCATCGACATAGCCATAGTGGTATTTACACTCCCACACACCAAAACACGTGCAGCGGTAATTCTAAATATTTTAAATTTACTTTTTGCGTGTTTTATGATAACGATTACCATAGACACATTGCTCAAAAACTGCAATTTATTATTTATAGCTATATTATTATTTATTTTATAACTATTTATTACTCAAATGTATAGTCCCCCAATATACATGAAAGTAACATCACATAAGCTATTATATCTAAGTGACATCCACTGACTATTATATTTATAAATAAATATTGTAGTAAATATTTATAAAATCAATATCTGTCATGTTAAAATTATTAATTTTAATATCTTCGAAGGTTTTCACTTAAGTATATTAGTATTTATATAAGTATATTAGTATTCTATAGTATATATTAGTATATATAGTATTCTTTGTTATTGCTAGTATTTATCATTTAAAATAAAGCTGTGATATATACATATATTGGAATCAAAATCCAAAAGTATATTAATTAGATGTATATTAATAAGGATACAAATACAGAGTGATCTCTCACAAAGCTAAGTCAAATCCATCAAGCCATTTAAGACCTGCCTCACTGATTGTCTTTATGCTGGCTAATCCATCCGTAAAAGACCGCAGGAGGCATGCTGTAACTATGTGATCCATTATTTGGATATACTTCCCGAAATCACATGACTGATCTGATGTCAATCCCCATTTATACTTCCAGTAGTTACATCTGCCCACGCCAGTTTTTAACCAATTCAACAGTGTCCACTCCCTACGAGGGAGGTTCATCCCACCTACAGGTATTGATGAATTGTTAATAAGGAACTTATTTCCTATGCAACTTAATGTATGATATCTCTGAGACAAATTTGTAACCAGTGAAACTCTCCATAGATAAGTCTATATTACAATCACCCAAAACAAATACTTTCAACTGTTTTCAAATATTTGCTTAAACAGCCTCGTAAATTTTCAAAAAATACCTCACAGCAACTTGCGGGTGGTCTGTAACCAACTACAAGAAGGATTTTTTTCTGTTTACTTATTTAAACTGAAACTGCCGAAAATTCACATTCATGTTCCACACTGAAGGACAGACAATCAGGAGGCATGCCACACCTCCACCTTTCAAATGAAGTCTGAAGAAAGAGGTTACGTAATCAATATTTTTGATAACAACATTTTCGATTTCAAGATATTTCATTGAGTGATCAGACTGGCATAGGACATCAGAATTCTCATCATCAAGGAACACTTCTAGTAAGTTTATGTTATTCTTTAGACCTCTGATATCTTGGTGCACCAACCTGAGACTGCACTCCCGTTTACGGCCGTGATCCTTCCGAGGAACTCCGCCCAGCCAACTTTCGGAGGCCTCTAAGCCTCAAAAATAAAAAAAATAAATAAAATAAAAAAATTATTTCCAGTGAATTTGCAGGATTTATTGATATTTTTTTTAAATTATTTTTTACTGTATCGATGGGGTGATGAGGGTTGGCGTTTTGGGAGCAACTGTCGATGTTTTAGAAGAAGCACTAGGTGTTTCTGACTAAGGAAAATTAGAGGAATCAATACAAACAAGATTATTGGTTAGTTGTAAGGACTGAAGAATAAGATCAGACAATACATGTTTGCCAGTACGGTTCAAATAAAGACCGTGCCGTTTAAAACAAGTTTGAGGGATGGAACTCAGAGGGAGAAAAGCAACATGATCGTATTTGGAGGAAATAATTCGGAGTCTGCTGTCAACTTCAGTCACAGTAGAGTTTAAGGAAGGATTGTCATGACGGAAGGACGACGAAGATCACCTTCTTTCTGGAGATGTCACCAAGTGTAACATCCAGTTTTAAAAAGTTGAGACTACAGTGCCCGTTTACAACATCATTTGCGCCACCCATTATTACAATGCTGTCATATTTACTGCTAGAAAATGCATCTACAGTCTCAAGTGCATTATTTAACCTTCCATTAGGTTTGACCCACTCAATCACATTACATGTATCTCCCTGCTAATGTAAAATATATTGTAAGCCCTTTTATATATTTTACAAAAATAACACTATTAATGAGGACAATGTAGATTTTTATGTTAGTGAATTAATAAATATATTTTGTAAAGGCCTTGTGGTTGGATACTTGTAACAAGTATTTATGACATTACAGTTGAATTTTTTAGTTCAATTTCTAAGTTTTGTCAGCTGTATTTGTTTATTACAGACACTAAAATTTATAAATGATCAAGTGCTTCAACAGTTAGTTAGTTCAGAAAGGCCAAGAGCTAGTACCAAACTTGGGCTCCCCTAAGGGAGTCAAGCAACAAACCAACCTGGTAACTGTCTCCAGGATCTGCTTCAACAGTTAGTTAGTTCAGAAAGGCCGGGAGCTAGTACCAAACTTGGGCTCCCCTAAGGGTGTCAAGCAAGAAACCATCCTGGTAACTGTCTCCAGGATCTGCTTGAACAGTTAGTTAGTTCAGAAAGGCCAGGAGCTAGTACCAAACTTGGGCTCCCCTAAGGGAGTCAAGCAAGAAACCATCCTGGTAACTGTCTCCAGGATCTGCTTCAACAGTTAGTTAGTTCAGAAAGGCCAGGAGCTAGTACCAAACTTGAGCTCCCCTAAGGGAGTCAAGCAAGAAACCATCCTGGTAACTGTCTCCAGGATCTGCTTCAACAGTTAGTTAGTTCAGAAAGGCCAGGAGCTAGTACCAAACATGGGCTCCCCTAAGGGAGTCAAGCAACAAACCAACCTGGTAACTGTCTCCAGGATCTGCTTCAACAGTTAGTTAGTTCAGAAAGGCCAGGAGCTAGTACCAAACTTGGGCTCCCCTAAGGGAGTCAAGCAAGAAACCATTCTGGTAACTGTCTCCAGGATCTGCTTCAACAGTTAGTTAGTTCAGAAAGGCCAGGAGCTAGTACCAAACTTGGGCTCCCCTAAGGGAGTCAAGCAAGGAACCATCCTGGTAACTGTCTCCAGGATCTGCTTCAACAGTTAGTTAGTTCAGAAAGGCCAAGAGCTAGTACCAAACTTGGGCTCCCCTAAGGGAGTCAAGCAAGAAACCATCCTGGTAACTGTCTCCAGGATCTGCTTCAACAGTTAGTTAGTTCAGAAAGGCCAGGAGCTAGTACCAAACTTGGGCTCCCCTAAGGGAGTCAAGCAAGAAACCATCCTGGTAACTGTCTCCAGGATCTGCTTCATAATTTTCTTACAAACCCTTCACTAAGACAACCAGGACAGAATGATTTAATTGACTTTTACTGTGTTAATACTGTATGCAATGTTTCAAATTGAAATAAAGTCAGCAGATAATAATACAATTTTATAAATTAATTTAATTGTTAACATTTTTATTTGAAGAGTATCCATATTAAATAGATTTTTTAAAATATTTTATAACATTTATACATTCTATTTAATATATTTTTCTTGAATTTTAGTTTCTTGAATGTTCAGATTAAAACACATTAACTACAGCATTTAACGTGCTTTTATGACTACTTCACATACTACATCTATTTATATATATAACTAATACCATACAGGATGCGTTTGTTTCAAATTGCTTCCGCTAATTGTAAAATAATTGTTAACATTAAAAATTGTAATACACTTAACTTGACAAACCAAACTATAGATATTCTTGTATCTTAATTACTATAAATAAACAAATCACCCAGTCTAAAAATTATAGTAATTGGGTGTTACCAGTGTACTAACCTAAATATTGGCCATAAATAATCAATTGATAGTGACTGGACGTTACCAGTGTACTACCATACATTTTGGCCATAGATAATCAATTTATTGTGACTGGGCGTGACTATAGTACTACCCTAAATATTGGTCATAAATAATAAATTTATAGTGACGGCGTTACCAGTGTACTACCCTAAGTATTGGCCATAAATAATAAATTTATTGTGACTAGGCGTGACTATATTACTACCCTAAATATTGGTCATAAATAATAAATTTATAGTGACGGCGTTACCAGTGTACTACCCTAAGTATTGGCCATAAATAATAAATGTATTGTGACTGGGCGTGACTATAGTACTAACCTAAATATTGGGCATAAATAATAAATTTATAGTGACGGCGTTACCAGTGTACTACCCTAAATATTGGTCATAAATAATAAATTTATTGTGACTGGGCGTGACTATAGTACTACCCTAAATATTGGTCATAAATAATAAATTTATAGTGACAGCGTTACCAGTTTACTACCCTAAAGTATTGGCCATAAATAATCAATTGTTAGTGATGGCGTTACCAGTGTACTACCATAAATATTGGCCATAAATAATCAATTTATTGTGACTGGGCGTGACTATAGTACTACCCTAAATATTGGTCATAAATAATAAATTTATAGTGACGGCGTTACCAGTGTACTACCCTTAAGTATTGGCCATAAACAATCAATTGTTAGTGACGGCGTTACCAGTGTACTACCCTAAGTATTGGCCATAAATAATCAATTGTTAGTGACGGCGTTACCAGTGTACTACCCTAAGTATTGGCCATAAACAATCAATTGTTAGTGACGGCGTTACCAGTGTACTACCCTTAAGTATTGGCCATAAACAATCAATTGTTAGTGACGGCGTTACCAGTGTACTACCCTAAGTATTGGCCATAAATAATCAATTGTTAGTAACGGCGTTACCAGTGTACTACCATAAATATTGGCCATAAATAATCAATTTATTGTGACTGGGCGTGACTATAGTACTACCCTAAATATTGGTCATAAATAATAAATTTATAGTGACGGCGTTACCAGTGTACTACCCTAAAGTATTGGCCATAAACAATCAATTGTTAGTGACGGCGTTACCAGTGTACTACCCTAAGTATTGGCCATAGATAATCAATTTATTGTGACTGGGCGTGACTATAGTACTACCCTAAATATTGGTCATAAGTAATAAAATTATAGTGACGGCGTTACCAGTGTACTACCCTAAGTATTGGCCATAGATAATCAATTTATTGTGACTGGGCGTGACTATAGTACTACCCGTAATATTGGTCATAAATATTAAATTTATAGTGACGGCATTACCAGTGTACTTCCCTAAATATTGGCCATAAATAATCAATTGTTAGGGACTGGGCGTTACCAGTGTACTACCCTAAATATTGGCCATAAATAATCAATTGTTAGTGACTGGGCGTTACCAGTGTACTACCCAAAGTATTGGCCATAAATAATCAATTGTTAGTGACGGCGTTACCAGTGTACTACCCTAAGTATTGGCCTTAAATAATCAATTTATTGTGACTGGGCGTTACTATAGTACTACCCTAAATATTGGTCATAAATAATACATTTATAGTGACGGCGTTACCAGTGTAGTATCCTAAAGTATTGGCCATAAATAATCAATTGTTAGTGATGGCGTTACCAGTGTACTACCATAAATATTGGCCATAAATAACCAATTTATTGTGACTGGGCGTGACTATAGTACTACCCTAAATATTGGCCATAAATAATCAATTTATTGTGACTGGGCGTGACTATAGTACTAACCTAAATATTGGTCATAAATTATAAATTTATAGTGACGGCGTTAACAGTGTACGACCATAAATATTGGCCATAAATAATCAATTGTTAGTGACGGCGTTACCAGTGTACTACCATAAGTATTGGCCATAAATAATCAATTTATTGTGACTGGGCGTGACTATAGTACTACCATAAATATTGGCCATAAATAATCAATTTATTGTGACTGGGCGTGACTATAGTACTAACCTAAATATTGCTCATAAATTATAAATTTATAGTGACGGCGTTAACAGTGTACGACCATAAATATTGGCCATAAATAATCAATTGTTAGTGACGGCGTTACCAGTGTACTACCCTAAGTATTGGCCATAAATAATCAATTTATTGTGACTGGGCGTTACTATAGTACTACCCTAAATATTGGTCATAAATAATAAATTTATAGTGACGGCGTTACTAGTGTAGTACCCTAAAGTATTGGCCATAAATAATCAATTGTTAGTGATGGCGTTACCAGTGTACTACCATAAATATTGGCCATAAATAACCAATTATTGTGACTGGGCGTGACTATAGTACTACCATAAATATTGGCCATAAATAATCAATTTATTGTGACTGGGCGTGACTATAGTACTAACCTAAATATTGGTCATAAATTATAAATTTATAGTGACGGCGTTAACAGTGTACGACCATAATTATTGGCCATAAATAATCAATTGTTAGTGACGGCATTACCAGTGTACTACCATAAGTATTGGCCATAAATAATCAATTGTTAGTGACTGGATGTTAATAGTGTACTACCGTAAATATTGGCCATAAATAATCACTTGTTAGAAACGGCGTTACCAGTGTACTACCCTAAGTATTGGCCATAAATAATCAATTGTTAGTAACTGGGCGTTACCAGTGTACTACCCTAAGTATTGGCCATAAATAATCAATTGTTAGTGACTGGGCGTTACCAGTGTACTACCCTTAGTATTGGCCATAAATAATCAATTGTTAGTGACTGGGTGTTAACAGTGTACTACCGTAAATATTGGCCATAAATAATCACTTGTTAGAGACGGCGTTACCAGTGTACTACCCTAAGTATTGGCCATAAATAATCAATTGTTAGTGACTGGGCGTTACCAGTGTACTACCCTAAGTATTGGCCAAAAATAATCAATTGTTAGTGATGGCGTTACCAGTGTACTACCATAAGTATTGGCTATAAATAATCAATTGTTAGTGACTGGGTGTTAATAGTGTACTACCGTAAATATTGGCCTTAATAATCACTTGTTAGAAACGGCGTCACCAGTGTACTACCCTAAGTATTGGCCATAAATAATCAATTGTTAGTGACTGGGTGTTAACAGTGTACTACCGTAAATATTGGCCATAAATAATCAATTGTTAGTGACGGCGTTACCAGTGTACTACCATAAGTATTGGCTATAAATAATCAATTGTTAGTGACTGGGCGTTACCAGTGTACTACCGTAAATATTGGCTATAAATAATCAATTGTTAGTGACGGCGTTACCAGTGTACTACCCTAAGTATTGGCTAAAAATAATCAATTGTTAGTGACTGAGCGTTACCAGTGTACTAACCTAAATATTGGCCATAAATAATCAATTGTTAGTGACGGCGTTACCAGTGTACTACCATAAGTATTGGCTATAAATAATCAATTGTTAGTGACTGGGTGTTAATAGTGTACTACCGTAAATATTGGCCATAAATAATCACTTGTTAGAAACGGCGTTACCAGTGTACTACCCTAAGTATTGGCCATAAATAATCAATTGTTAGTGACTGGGTGTTAACAGTGTACTACCGTAAATATTGGCCATAAATAATCACTTGTTAGAAACGCCGTTACCAGTGTACTACCCTAAGTATTGGCCATAAATAATCAATTGTTAGTGACTGGGTGTTAACAGTGTACTACCGTAAATATTGGCCATAAATAATCACTTGTTAGAGACGGCGTTACAAGTGTACTACCCTAAGTATTGGCCATAAATAATCAATTGTTAGAGACTGGGCGTTACCAGTGTACTAACTTAATTATTGGCCAAAAATAATCAATTGTTAGTGACGGCGTTACCAGTGTACTACCATAAGTATTGGCTATAAATAATCAATTGTTAGAGACGGCGTTACCAGTGTACTACCCTAAGTATTGGCCATAAATAATCAATTGTTAGTAACTGGGCGTTACCAGTGTACTACCGTAAATATTGGCCATAAATAATCACTTGTTAGATACGGCGTTACCAGTGTACTACCCTAAGTATTGGCCATAAATAATCAATTGTTAGTAAATGGGCGTTACCAGTGTACTACCCTAAGTATTGGCTATAAATAATCAATTGTTAGTGACTGGGCGTTACCAGTGTACTACCCTAAGTATTGGCCACAGGTAATCAATTGTTAGTGACTGGGCGTTACCAGTGTACTACCCTAAGTATTGGCCATAAATAATCAATTGTTAGTGACTGGGCGTTACCAGTGTACTACCCTAAGTATTGGCCATAAATAATCAATTGTTAGTGACTGGGTGTTAACAGTGTACTATTGTAAATATTGGCCATAAATAATCACTTGTTAGAGACGGCGTTACCAGTGTACTACCCTAAATATTGGCCATAAATAATCAATTGTTAGTGACTGGGCGTTACCAGTGTACTACCCTAAATATTGGCCATAAATAATCACTTGTTAGAGACAGCGTTACCAGTGTACTACCCTAAATATTGGCCAAAAATAATCAATTGTTAGTGACGGCGTTACCAGTGTACTACCCTAAGTATTGGCCATAAATAATCAATTGTTAGTGACTGGGTGTTAACAGTGTACTACCGTAAATATTGGCCATAAATAATCACTTGTTAGAGACGGCGTTACCAGTGTACTACCCTAAATATTGGCCATAAATAATCAATTGTTAGTGACTGGGCGTTACCAGTGTACTACCCTATATATTGGCCATAAATAATCACTTGTTAGAGACGGTGTTAACAGTGTACTACCGTAAATATTGGCCATAAATAATCAATTGTTAGTGACTGGGCGTTACCAGTGTACTACCCTAAGTATTGGCCATAAATAATCAATTTATTGTGACTGGGCGTGACTATAGTACTATCCTAAATATTGGTCATAAATAATACATTTATAGTGACTGGGCGTTACCAGTGTACTACCCTAAGTATTGGCCATAAATAATCAATTGTTAGGGACTGGGCGTTACCAGTGTACTACCCTCAATATTGGCCATAAATAATCAATTTGTAGTGACTGGGCTTTACCAGTGTACTACCATAAATATTGGCCATAAATAATCAATTTATTGTGACTGAACGTGACTATAGTACTACCCTAAATATTGGTCATAAATAATAAATTTATAGTGACGGCGTTACCACTGTACTACCCTAAAGTATTGGCCATAAACAATCAATTGTTAGTGACGGCGTTACCAGTGTACTACCCTAAGTATTGGCCATAAATAATCAATTGTTAGTGACAGCGTTACCAGTGTACTACCATAAATATTGGCCATAAATAATCAATTTATTGTGACTGGGCGTGACTTTAGTACTACCCTAAATATTGGTCATAAATAATAAATTTATAGTGACGGCGTTACCAGTGTACTACCCTAAAGTATTGGCCATAAACAATCAATTGTTAGTGACGGCGTGACCAGTGTACTACCCTAAGTATTGGCCATAGATAATCAATTTATTGTGACTGGGCGTGACTATAGTACTGCCCTAAATATTGGTCATAAGTAATAAATTTATAGTGACGGCGTTACCAGTGTACTACCCTAAGTATTGGCCATAGAAAATCAATTTATTGTGACTGGGCGTGACTATAGTACTACCCGTAATATTGGTCATAAATATTAAATTTATAGTGACGGCGTTACCAGTGTACTACCCTAAATATTGGCCATAAATAATCAATTGTTAGTGACTGGGCGTTACCAGTGTACTACCCTAAATATTGGCCATAAATAATCAATTGTTAGTGACTGGGCGTTACCAGTGTACTACCCTAAGTATTGGCCATAAATAATCAATTGTTAGTGACGGCGTTACCAGTGTACTACCCTAAGTATTGGCCATAAATAATAAATTTATTGTGACTAGGCGTGACTATATTACTACCCTAAATATTGGTCATAAATAATAAATTTATAGTGACGGCGTTACCAGTGTACTACCCTAAGTATTGGCCATAAATAATAAATGTATTGTGACTGGGCGTGACTATAGTACTAACCTAAATATTGGGCATAAATAATAAATTTATAGTGACGGCGTTACCAGTGTACTACCCTAAATATTGGTCATAAATAATAAATTTATTGTGACTGGGCGTGACTATAGTACTACCCTAAATATTGGTCATAAATAATAAATTTATAGTGACAGCGTTACCAGTGTACAACCCTAAGTATTGGCCATAAATAATAAATTTATTGTGACTGGGCGTGACTATAGTACTACCCTAAATATTGGTCATAAATAATAAATTTATAGTGACGGCGTTACCAGTGTACTACCCTAAATATTGGTCATAAATAATAAATTTATTGTGACTGGGCGTGACTAAAGTACTACCCTAAATATTGGTCATAAATAATAAATTTATAATGACAGCGTTACCAGTGTACAACCCTAAGTATTGGCCATAAATAATAAATTTATTGTGACTGGGCGTGACTATAGTACTACCCTAAATATTGGTCATAAATAATAAATTTATAGTGATGGCGTTACCAGTGTACTACCCTAAATATTGGTCATAAATAATAAATTTATTGTGACTGGGCGTGACTATAGTACTACCCTAAATATTGGTCATAAATAATAAATTCATAGTGACGGCTTTACCAGTGTACTACCCTAAATATTGGCCATAAATAATCAATTTATTGTGACTGGGCGTGACTATAGTACTACCCTAAATATTGGTCATAAATAATAAATTTATAGTGACAGCGTTACCAGTTTACTACCCTAAAGTATTGGCCATAAATAATCAATTGTTAGTGATGGCGTTACCAGTGTACTACCATAAATATTGGCCATAAATAATCAATTTATTGTGACTGGGCGTGACTATAGTACTACCCTAAATATTGGTCATAAATAATAAATTTATAGTGACGGCGTTACCAGTGTACTACCCTTAAGTATTGGCCATAAACAATCAATTGTTAGTGACGGCGTTACCAGTGTACTACCCTAAGTATTGGCCATAAATAATCAATTGTTAGTGACGGCGTTACCAGTGTACTACCCTAAGTATTGGCCATAAACAATCAATTGTTAGTGACGGCGTTACCAGTGTACTACCCTTAAGTATTGGCCATAAACAATCAATTGTTAGTGACGGCGTTACCAGTGTACTACCCTAAGTATTGGCCATAAATAATCAATTGTTAGTAACGGCGTTACCAGTGTACTACCATAAATATTGGCCATAAATAATCAATTGTTAGTGACTGGGCGTGACTATAGTACTACCCTAAATATTGGCCATAAATAATAAATTGTTAGTGACTGGCGTTACCAGTGTACTACCCTAAAGTATTGGCCATAAATAATCAATTGTTAGTGACGGCGTTACCAGTGTACTACCCTAAGTATTGGCCATAGATAATCAATTGTTAGTGACTGGGCGTTACTAGTGTACTACCCTAAATATTGGTCATAAGTAATCAAATTATAGTGACGGCGTTACCAGTGTACTACCCTAAGTATTGGCCATAAATAATCAATTGTTAGTGACTGGGCGTTACTATAGTACTACCCGTAATATTGGCCATAAATAATCAATTGTTAGTGACGGCGATACCAGAGTACTACCCTAAGTATTACCCATAAATAATCAATTTATAGTGACTGGCCGTTACCAATGTACTACACCTAAATATTGTCCATGAGTAATCAATTTATAGTGACTGGGCGTTACCAGTGCACTACCATAAATATTGGCCATAAATAATCAATTGTTAGTGACGGCGTTACCAGTGTACTACCCTAAGTATTGGCCTTAAATAATCAATTTATTGTGACTGGGCGTTACTATAGTACTACCCTAAATATTGGTCATAAATAATACATTTATAGTGACGGCGTTACCAGTGTAGTATCCTAAAGTATTGGCCATAAATAATCAATTGTTAGTGATGGCGTTACCAGTGTACTACCATAAATATTGGCCATAAATAACCAATTTATTGTGACTGGGCGTGACTATAGTACTACCCTAAATATTGGCCATAAATAATCAATTTATTGTGACTGGGCGTGACTATAGTACTAACCTAAATATTGGTCATAAATTATAAATTTATAGTGACGGCGTTAACAGTGTACGACCATAAATATTGGCCATAAATAATCAATTGTTAGTGACGGCGTTACCAGTGTACTACCATAAGTATTGGCCATAAATAATCAATTTATTGTGACTGGGCGTGACTATAGTACTACCATAAATATTGGCCATAAATAATCAATTTATTGTGACTGGGCGTGACTATAGTACTAACCTAAATATTGCTCATAAATTATAAATTTATAGTGACGGCGTTAACAGTGTACGACCATAAATATTGGCCATAAATAATCAATTGTTAGTGACGGCGTTACCAGTGTACTACCCTAAGTATTGGCCATAAATAATCAATTTATTGTGACTGGGCGTTACTATAGTACTACCCTAAATATTGGTCATAAATAATAAATTTATAGTGACGGCGTTACTAGTGTAGTACCCTAAAGTATTGGCCATAAATAATCAATTGTTAGTGATGGCTTTACCAGTGTACTACCATAAATATTGGCCATAAATAATCAATTATTGTGCCCTTAACCGTGTAATACCCTAAATATTCCCCCTAAAAAAAAAAATTTTAAATTGTGACTGGGGTGACTAAAAAAAACAAACCCTAAATATTGGTAATAAATTAAAAATTTAATAGTGACGGCTTTTTCCCCCATTTTTCCCTAAAAATAATTGGAAGGGAAATTTAAATTTTCCAAATTTTTTTTGGCCTTCAATTTTACCTGATTTATTTTAAAAAACCCTAAATTTTTGGCCATAAATAAAAAATTTTAATTTTGAAAAAACCGTTCCCAGTTTTACTCCCCCCCAAAAGAAAGGGCCCCATAAATAATCCAATTGTTAGTAATGGCGTTACCATGTACTCCCCTTCATATTGGCCCTAAATAATCAATTTTTTGGGGACGGGGTTTTTTCCCATGTACTACCCAAAATATTGGCCTTAAATTAATTTTTAGTGGGGGGGGGTTTTTAACAGGGGCTACCAAAATTTTGGGCCCATAAAAAAATAAATTGTTAGGACGGCGTTACCAAGTGTACTACCCTCAGAAAGGGCCATAAAAAAATTTTTTGTTAGGGGCGGCCCCTGTTACCGGGTGTACTACCCTAAGTTTTGGGCCCCAAAAAATAAATTTTTTAGTGGAAGGGTTTTTAACCGGGGTTACTCCCCTTAAGTTTTGGGCCCCATAAAAAATAAAATTGTTAGTGACGGGTTTAAAGGGTACTACCTAATTTTTGGGGGCCTTTTTTTTTTTAATAATAAATTTTTTAAGAAACGGCTTTTTACCAGTGTACTCCCCTAATTTTTTGGCCATAAAAAATCAATTTTAGTGACGGGGGTTTTTAACATGTACTCCCCCTTAAATATTGGCCAAAAAATAATAAATTTTTAGTGACGGGCCCCTTACCAGGTCCAACCAAAAATTTTTCCCATAAAAAAAAAAATTGAGTGAGGGGCGTTACCAGGTACTCCCCAAAAAAATTTTTGGCCCATAAATAATAAAATTTAGTGACGGGGGGTTAACCATGTACCCCCCTTTAAATATTGGCCAAAAATAAAATTTTAGTGCCCTGATTACCAGTGTACAAACCCTAATTTTGGGGCCATAAATAATCAATTTTTTTTGACGGGCGTTACTATTGTCCTCCCCTAATTTTGGCATAAATTTTTAAATTTTAGTGACGGGGTTTAAATTTGGTACCCCCCCTTAAATTTTGGGCCATAAAAAATCACCTTGTTAAAAGGGGCGTTACCAGTTTTACTCCCTTTAAATTTTTTTTTTGGCCAAAAATAATAAAATTTTTTGGGTGACTGGGGTTACCCAGCTTTTATTTACCCAAAAAAATTTGGCCCAAAAAAACCTTTTAAAGCAATCACAAAAGGGGGAAAACCCGGGGGCCCCCGTGTGGGAAAACGTTTCCAATGAAACCCAAAAGAAACCCTTGGGCCTAAATAAATCAAAGGCCCCCTTGAGGCGGGAACATGTATTTACCCAAAAAAATTTTGGGTAAAAAATTTTAAATTACTACTTTGTTCCGGGGAAACGCCGGGGGTTTTTAAAAAACCGTGTGGGTACCAAACCCCCCCCCCCGGGTTTAATTGGGCCCCCCCCAAAATTAATCAATTTTTTTAAGGATTTGGCGTTCCCAGTTTTACTCCCAAAATTTATTGGGCCAAAAAATAACCAATTTTAATTTAGGGGACGGGGGGGTTTAACCATAGTACAAACCCCTAAATTTTGGCCCAAAAAAATTAATCAATTTTTGCCGGAACTGGGCGAAATGAAAAAAAATTCCCCCAACCCCCTAAAAAATTGGCCATAAATTATAAATTTAAAAAGTGGGGGCGTTTAACCCATTTGGGACCTTTAAAAAAAGGGCCCAAATAAAAAATTTAAATTGTTAGTCCCCGGGCGTTAAAAAAAAGGGGGGAAACCCCCCCATAATTTTTGGGATAAATAACCCCCCCAATTTTTTTTTACTGGGCCCCAACCCTTACTATACCCCCCTCCCCCCAAATTAAATTTTGGGGCCCCCCCCCCCAAATTAAAAAAAATTAATTTCAATTTAAATTTACTGGGCTTTAACCCCATAAACTAACCCCCAAATTTTGGGGTCAAAAATTAAAATTTTAGTAACGGCAACAGGTTTGCCCCCGCCCCAATTAATATTGGCCAAAAATTTTCCCCCAATTTTTAGGTTGACGGTTTTCCCAAGGAAACAAAACCCTAAGTTTGGGCCATTAAATAAAAATTTTTGGAAAAGGCCCCTTAACATTTTTTTTTTCCCCAAAAATTATTTGGTTTTAAATAAAAAAAATTTAAAAAGTGGAAAACGGGCGTTCCCATTTGTGGTCCCCTAAGGGAATTGGGGCCCAATAAAAACAATGGTTTTAAAACCGCCCCCCCAAGTGAACTTCCCATAAAATTTTGGCCCAAAAACCCCAAAATTAAATTCAACCTAAAAAATAGTCAAAACCATATAAAAGGGCCCAAAATAAAAATTTTTGGGATGGGGTAAACTATTATTAACAACCTAAAATTTTTGGCCCCAAAAAATAATTTAAAAGGGGTGAACCGGGCGTTTACAAGTTTCACACAATTTTAAAAAATTGGCCATAAAAAACAAAAAAAAAATCCCCCCCCAACCCCCCCAAAGGTTTTCCCCCATTTAAAATACCCCCCCCCCCCCCATAAAATTTAAAAATTTTAATGGCGGGAGTTTAATGGCCCCCCGTAAAATAAGGGGGCCCAAAAATAAAAATAAAATTTTCCACTTGTTAAAAAGAAAAGGCGTTCCCCCTGGTTAAACAACCCTTTAAAAAAATTGGGCCCCCAATAAAAAAACAAATTGGGGTTAAATTTTTTTAAACCGGGGGTTTAAAAAACCAGGTACAAACCCTAAATTGGGCCCAAAAATTAAAAAAAGGTTAAAGGACCGGGCTTTCCCCCAGTTGCCCCTTAACCCTTAGAAAATTGGGGCCCAATTTAAAAAAAAAAATTTTTAAAAGTGATTTGGGGGGGAACCCAAAAAAAACAAAACCTAAAAATTTTGGGGCCATAACAAATCAATTGTTAGAAAAACGGGTAAAAACCGTGTACTTCCTAAAAAATTGGGCCCCTTTAAAAAAATTTCATTTGTTGGGTTGACTGGGGGGTTCCCCAAGGAGGTTACTACTAAAAGGTTAATTGGCCAAAAATAATAAAAAATTTTAAAAAGTAAAGGGGCTTTACAGTTTAAAAAACCCTTTTAAAAAAAAAGGCTAAAAAAAACCAAACCGGGCCCCCCAAAAAAAATTAATAGTAAAATTTTTTTGGTTTTTAAAAAATAAAAACTTTTAAAAAACGGCCCTTCGAATTCACCAGGTTTTAAATCCCCCTGTATTGGCCAATAAATAAATAACAATTGTTTGAGGGGTTTAAAAATTGCCCCCTTCCCCCCCCTTTAAAAAATTTTGGGCCAAATAAAAAATTAAAATTTTTTGTGAGGGGCTTTCCCAAAGGTTACCCCAAAAAATTTTGGGCCCTTAAAAAAAAATCAATTTTTAGGGGCCCGGGGCGTTCCCAATGTACTAAAACCCCTAAATGGGGGCCCTTAAAAATAATCAATTTTTTAGTGACGGGGGGTTAAACCATGTAACTCCCCAACTAAAGTTTTGGGCCCTAAAAAAAAACCCCAAATTGTTGGGTGACCAAAAACGCCCCAAGTTTTACAAACCCCCCCAAAAAAAAAATTTTGGGGCCATAAATAATCAATTTTTAATTAAACCGCATTTTACCATGAAACTCCCCTTTAAAAAATTGGCCCTAAAAAAAATAATCAATTGGTTTAAGTGACTGGGGTGAAATTTAGGGGTATTTCCCCCCAAAATTTAATTTGGCCATAAAAATTACTTTTTGGGAAAGGGGGCGTTCCCCATTTTAAAACTCCCCCAAAATTATTGGCCTTTAAAAAATTCCCAATTGTTAGTAAACGGGCGAAAACCCTTTGTACAAAACCCTAAATATTTTTTTTTTTAAATTTTTGGGAAACATTAAAAACAGTGTATAAATTTTTCCAAAATAATCCAATTGGTTATAAATTCTTTAAAACAGGGGGCCTTTAAAAATTTTGGGGGCCCATAAAAAATAACTTTTTTAAAAAGGGGTACGGGGGTTTTCCCCCAAGGACCCCCCCCTTAGAATTGGCCATAAAAAAATCAATTGGGGGTTAAAAATGGGGCTTTACCAAAGGTAAAAAACCCCTTAAAAAAAGGGCCCAAAAAAAAAAAAAATTTTTATTTTTCCCGGGCTTTAAACCAGTGTCCCCCCCCAAAAAGTATTTTGGGGCCCAAAATAACCCAAAATTGTTTGAGGGGGGGGCGTTCCCCAGTTTAAAAACCCCTAAGTATTTGGCCCCCCTAAAAAATTTAAAAAAATTTTTTTAGTCGGGGGGCTTTAAACCCCATGTTACTACCGTAAATTTTTGGGCCCCCCCAAAAAATAAAAAATTTTTTTTAAGTACGGGGGGGTTAAAAACCCCAGTTAAAAACCCAAAAAATTTTCCAAAAAAATCAATTTTGAAAGGGGCCGTTCCCCCCACTTGGGATCCCTAAGTTTTGGGGCCCATAAAAAAACCAATTCCCTATTGTTAAAGTGACGGGGCCCTTTAACAATTTTAAAATTCCAATATTGGCCCAACCAATTTAATCAAAAAGTTAAACCTGGGGGTTCCCAAAAATTCCACACCCTATTATTGGGCCTAAAAACAATTGGTTAATGCCCCTGGGGCCCCGTTAATTTTTTTAAAAACTCCCCAATTTTGGCCCCATAAATAATAAATTGTTAGTGATGGGGGAAACCCCGGTGTCCAAATTTAAAAAAGGGGGCCAAAAATAAATTTTTGTGGACGGGCTTTACCAGTGTTTTTCCAATATATTTTGGGCCCAATAAATAAAAAAATTTTTTTGACGGGGGCTTTCCCCAAGTATTTTAACCCAAAAAATTGGCCTTTAAATTTCACTTTTTTAAGGACGGGGGTTTAACAAGGTTTTTTTTAAAAACCAACCCTAAAAAAATTGGGCCCCCAAAAAATAAAAAATTTTTTTGGTAAACGGGGCGTTACCAGTGAACAAACCCTATGAAATTTTTGGCCATAAAATAATAAAATTGTTGGGTGACTGGGTGTTAAAAGTGAAAAAAACCCCGTAAAAAATTGGCCATAAAAAAAACCCACTTTGTTGGGAAACGGCTTTAAAACCAGTGTCCCTACCCAAAAAAATTTTGGGGCCAAAAATAATAAAATGTTAGGGGACGGGCGTTTTTCCAAAAAGGGAGTTCCCCCTACCACCCCCTAAAAATTTTGGCCAAAAATATTAATCTTTTTTTTAAAAGGGGGTTTTTAAAAGTTACAAAACCCCGTAAATATTGGGGCCCATAAAAAAAATTTTCCAAATTGTTAGTGACTGGGTTTTTAAAAACGGGTGTACTAACCCTAGTTTAAAAAAATTTTGGCCCCTAAAAAATAAATTTTTGTGACGGGCTTTAATTATTAAGTTAACTACCCCAAAAATTGGTTTTAAAAAAAAAACCATTTTTTGCCGGGGGTTTTAAAACCGGGTTTTCCCCAAAAAAAACCCATTAAAAAAATTGGCCATAAAAAATAAATTTGTTAAAACTGGGCTTTACCAAGTGCCCAACCCCCCAAAATTTTTGGCCCAAATAAAAATCAATTTTTTAATAAATTTGGGTTTAAAACCAGGGGAACTACCAAAAAATTTAATTGGCCTAAATAATCAATTTTTTGGGAATTAAAAACGTGGCCCTATGTACAAACCCCTAAAAAATTGGTTTCATAAAAATAAAAAAAAAAGGGAAAAAAAACCGGGCTTGAAAATTAAACCCCCTAAAAGGTTATTTGGCCATAAAAATAATTTTAAATGATTACTTTTAACCCCCCAAGATATTGGGCCAAAATAAAACCTTGCATTGGTAAACCCCCCGTTACCCAGCCCCCCCCCACCAAAAATTTTTGGGCCCCATTAAAAAAAACTTTTTTTGTGAAGGGCGTCCCCTTTATAACCTACCCTTTTAAAATTAATTGGGGGGCCAAAAATAATAAATTTAAAAGTGACGGGCTTTAAACCGGGGGCCGCCCAAGTGAAAAACAAACCCCTTTTAAGTTTTTGGCCAAAAAAAAATTTAAAAGGTTTAGTGGGGTTCCCCCAAAGTGTACTAAAAAAAATTTATTGGCTAATAAAATAAAAATTTTTTGAATGGGCGTTTTTTGGGGGGTTTCTGCCCCTTAAATTAAAAAATTCCCCCCATAATTAATAAAAAATTTTTAAAATGAGGGCGTTCCCCCAGTGTATTTCCCCCTAAGAAAATTGGCCTAAAAACCCAATTTTTGTAGGGGCGTAACTAAAAGTTTCTAACCGTAATAGGGGGCCCCCAAATAAATTTCCCTAAAATTTATAGTAACGGCTTTAAACCATGGTACTACCCTTAAAATATGGCCCATAAATAATAAAATTTTTTAGTGACGGGGATTTTTAACCAGGGTCCCCCCTTTAACCCAAAAAAAATTGGGGCCCTTTAAATAATAAAAAGGGGGTTAGTGACTGGGGTTCCCCCAAGTGTATTTAACCCTAAGGAAATTTGGGCCAAAAAAAATAAATTTTGGTTTGGTTGGGGGGTTCCCGGTGGTAAAAAACCCCAAAAGATTGGCCATAAAATAATAAATTTTAAAGTGATTTGGGGCCTTTTTTACTAAAAAATTTTAAACCAAACCCAAAATATTGGCCATAAATAAAAAAAATTTTTAGTGAAGGGGGGCGTTACCAGAATTAGTACCCTAAAGTAATTTGGCCAAAAAAAAAACCAAGGGGTTTAAGGTAAAATGGCTTTCCCCCCATTTTGTACCTTCCCCCCCCTTAAAAATATTAAAAAATAACAAATTTAAAAAATTTTGTAAAAAACCGGGCCCCGGGGATTTTTAAGAAACTCCCAAAAATAAATATTGGCCATAAAAAAACCCCAAAAATTTAAAAATTTGGCCCCTGGGGCTTTATATTTTTTTACTCCCCAAATAAATTTTGGGGGGTCAAAAATTAAAATTTTAAAAATAGTAAAACCGGGGGTTTTAAACCCAGTGTACCCAAAAAAATTAATTTTGGCCCCATAACTTAACAATTTTTATTTTTTCAGGGGGGAACTGGGGGGGCCCAAAAGTTTTAAACAAAAACCAAAAATGGTTGGCCCAATAAATAACAATTGTTGGTGACGGGTTCCCCTTAGTTCCCAACCCGTAAATAACTTCCCAAAAATTTTTAAATATTTTTTTTAGAAAGGGTTTTTAAAAACCGTGGAACCCCCAAAGAAAATTGGCCATAAAAAATAAATTTGTTAAAAACGGGCTTTAACTAGTGTACTACCCAAATTTTTTTGGCCTAAAATAAAAAAATTGTTAGGATTTGGGGGTTAAAACCATGAAACTACCCAAAAAATTTTTGGGGCCCATAAAAATTTTTCCAAATTCTTATTTTTAAAAAACTGGGGTTTTTAAACCCGTGTCCTCCGAAAAAAGGGCCAATTTTAATAATTGGTTAGGACCCCCGTTAAAAAGTGTTCCACCCAAAAGATTTGGCCCCCCCAATAATAATCAAGGGAAAAAGTGACCTTGGGTTTTTAAATGTGGGAACCCCCCCATTTTTAAAATTGGCCCCCCAATTATTAATCTTTTTAAAAACCCTAACCCCCTAGTGTATCCTACCCCTAAACCTTTTGGGCCATAAAACCCCCAATTTTTTAAACCCAAAAGGGTTTAAACCCCAGTTGTCCCCCTACTTAAAAAAAATTGGCATAAATTAATCCACTTTTAGAAACCCGGCTCCCCTGTACCCCCAAAGGGAAAATTTGGGCCAAAAAATCAATTGTTATGATCGGGGTTTTAAACCATTTGTACAACCGTTAATTTTGGGCCCAAAAAAAAATTCCCCTTGTTGGGAAAAACCCGGCCCTTTAAAACCCCAGTGAAAATACCCCAAAAGTTTTGGGCCCCCAAAAATAATCAATTGGTTAGTTTAACGGGGCGTTTTCCCCAAAGTGAAACTACCCAATTTTGGGGGCCAAAATTCAATTTTAAAGTGCCCCTTACCAAAACCCCCTCCCCCAAATAAAAAAATTGGTTTTAAATAAAACCCAAATTGTTAGGAACCCTTAAACCCAGGCCCACCCCAAGAAAAGGCCAAAAAATTCATTTTTAAATTTTGGGCGTTCCCAGTGTAAAACAACCCTAAAAAATTGGGGCCAAAAAAATTTAAAAAAATTTTTGGGAACGGGCGTTTTCCTTTTAAACCAGTTGTCCCCTTTCCCAAAATGATTGGCCCAAAATAATCAAATTTGTTGGGTAACTGGGGCGTTACCAGAGTTCCCCAAACCCAAAGAAAATTTGGCCCCATAAATAATAAAAAAATTGTTATTTTGGACTGGGGGGGGTTCCCCAGTGAAATACCCAAAAAAAATTCCAAAAAAAATTTTATCCCCTCCTTAAGTTACCCCCCAAAAGTTTTGGGCCCCAAAATAAAAAAATTTGAAGGGGGGCCCCTTTTTAAAAAGGTTCCCCTAATTTTGGGCCCCAAAAAAAACCCCTTTGTTGTAAAAAATGGGTTGTTAAAAGTGAAACACCGAAAATTCCAAAAAAAACCCCCGCCCAGTGACCAAAAACCAAAGGTTCCCAAAACCAAAATTAAGTTTTTGGCCCAAAAAAATTAAAATTGGAAAGTGATTTTTGGGGGTTGTTTAAAAAAAAGTGAAAAACTACCCTAAAAAAATTTTATTCCAAAAATAAAAATCACTTTTAAAAAAGGCGGGGTTTCCCCGGGAACTAACCAAAACAAAGTTAAATTGGCCATAAAAAATTTCCAATTTTTTTAAAAAAGAAAAACTGGGGGGTTAAAAACCCGGGTGAAACAAACCCCCTAATATTGGCCATAAAAAATAAATTTTAAAAAATTTTTTAAGGGGACGGGGCTTTCCCCAGTGTAATACCCTAAAGAAAAATTTGGCCAAATAACAAATTTTTCCAATTTTTAGTGACTGGGGTTGGTTAACACCCCCCACCGTAAAAAATTTGGCCATAAAAAAATCAAATTTTAGTGACGGCTTTAAAACCAAAGGGGTACAAAACCAAAAATATTTAAAAATACTTTTGTTAGTGCCCGTTTTAAAAATTTCAAAAGAAATATTGGAAAAATTTAAAATAAAAAGTTAAAAAAGGGGGGCCCCGGCGTTTTAAAAACCAGGAACAAACCCTAAGTTTTTCCATAAATAAAAATTGTTAGGGACGGGGTTTTAAACCATGTACTCCCAATAAAAATTTTGGGCCTTAAAAAAATAAAAGGGGGGTTAAAAAAAGGGAAACGGCGTTCCCCAGGAATTACCCAAAAGTTTTGGCCCCCATAAATAATAAATTTTTTTTTAAAGGGGGGGGTTTGGGGGGGGGTTTGGGGGGGGGGGGGGGGGAAACGGGCCTTTAAAACCAGGGTTCTACCCTTAAAAATTTTTGGCCCCTAAAAAAAAATACTTTGTTAGTGCCCGGGTTCCCCCAGTGTACTTCCAAAAATTAAGTTTTGGGCCTTTAAATTTAACCCCAATTTTTAGTGCCCCTTGGGCTTTTTCCCAAAAGTGTTAACTACCCCCTTAAAATTTTGGGCCAAAAAAAATAAAAATTTAATTTTGTAGTCCCCGGGCGTTACCCAGTGAAACTCCCCAAAAAAAATAAAGTATTGGCCCATAAAAAAATAAAATTTTTAGGGAGGGGGCTTCGTTAACCAAAATTTATACCCATTTTTGGCCATAAATTTTTAAATTTTTTAAATAAACCTGGGCGTTACCCAGTGTACCCCCCCTTAAATATTGGCCAAAAATTTACCCAATTGTTAGTTACGGGCGGTTCCCAATTTGTCCCCTAAACCCTTAAAAGTTTTGGGGCCATAAAAATTTCCAATTTTTAAAAGTAAATTTGGGCGAAAAACCAAAGTTTTACAAAACCTAAAAAGTTTTGGGCCGATAAATAATAAAATTTTTTTTATGACGGGGCGTTACCAGGAAACCAAACCCCCTAAAAGGGTATTGGCCTTTAAAAATAATCAATTTTTTGGTGACTGGGGGGCCGTTCCCAAGTAAAAAAATTTTAACCCAAAAAAATTTTTGGCAAAAATAAAAAAAATTTATTTGCCCTGGGCGGGTTACCAGGGGAAAACCCTAACCCCCTTTAAATTTGGCCCCTTTAAAAATCCATTGGTTAAAAGAGAACGGTGTTAACAGTGAAAACCCTCCCCCCGTAAACCAAAATTCCCCAAAAAATTTCCCAAAATTGGGGGTTAAAAAAAAATTTAAATTTGGGGGGGTTCCAAAAGGAACAACCCCTATTTTTTTTGGGCCAAAAAATAAAAAAAAATTTATTGGATTTGGGGCGGGTGATTTCAAAAAGGAAAAACCTAAAAATTGGTCAAAAAAAAAAAATTTTTAAAAGTGACAAAAGGGAAAAACATTTGTATTTCCCCTAAAAATTGGTCCAAAAATAATAAATTTTTTAAGGGATGCGGGGTTCCCGTTCCCTCCCAAAAAATTTAAATATTGGAAAAATTTTAAAAAAATTTTTATTTGGAACTGGGCTTTACCATTCCCTACCTTTTAAATTATTGGCCAAAAAAAATAATAAATTTTTAAATTGGCCCGAAGGTGACTTAGAAAATAACCCTTTTAAATAAGGCAAAATTAAAAATTTAAAAAGGCCTTACCAATGTTTTACAAACCCAAAAGGGTATTTTTAAACAATAATTGTTAGTCCCGGCGTTTACCATTTGGGGACTACCCCCAAGTTTTGGCCCCTTAAAAAAAAATCAATTGTTTGGGTTGACGGGGGTTTTGTGTTAATACCAAAAAAATATTGGCCATAATAATCCAATTTTTTGTGGGGGGGGCCCAAACATTTACTCAAATAATACAAAATTTTTTTGGGGGGCATTAAAAATAAATTTATAGTAAGGCCTTTAAAAATTGAAACCCCCAAAAAGTTTTTGGCCCGAATAATAATTTTAGTGCCCGAAAACCAGGGGGGTAAAAAACCCTAAAAAATTTATTGGCCAATTTTTTTTTTTTTTTTTTTTTTTTTTATTTTTTTTTTTTTTTTTTTAAAAAAATCAATTTTTTTTGTGACTTGGGGCTTTGACTAATTTACTGCCCTAAAATATTGGCCATAAAAAATAAATTTATAGGACCGGCAAAAACCCATGAAAATAAAAAAATTTTGGAAAGAAAATCAAAATTTAGGGTAACGGCCCCTTGCCCAAAAAATAGTCCAAAAATAACCCCCTGAAAATTGGCCCCCAAAAATATTAAATTTTGTGAGGCAACCATTGCCCCCCCCTTTTAAAATTATTGGGCCAAAAAATTAAAAAATAATCAATTGGGGGGGGGTTGGGATGGGGGGGGTTCCCCAGAAAAACTTCCCCTAAAATATTTGGGGCCATAAAAAAAATTTTTAGGGGGAACTTGGGCCGTTACCAGATTTTACAAAAAAACCCTAAAAATTGGCCAAAAAATAATCAAATTTTTAATTTTGCCGGAAAAAAAACCAGGTATCCCCAATAGGCCAAAAAAAATCAAAACCCACATTGAAACAACCCTAAAAAAATTTGGGGCATAAAAATAAAAATTTTAAAAATGACGGGGCCTGCCCAAAAGGAAAAGACCCTAAAGGGGTATTCCCAAAAATAACCAATTTTTTGGTGAGGGTTCCCAGTTTTAACCCCCCAAAATAGGCCCAAAATTTTTAACCAAAATTTTTTGGGGAAGGGGGGTTGACAAGCCCTCCATAAATTTGGGGGGCCATAATTAACCCCCAAAGGTGCCCCTGGGCTTTTGCCCCTAGCCCCTTCCCCCTTTTGGGGCCATTTAAAAAAATTTTGGTGAGGGGGCAAAAAAAATGGTTACGGACCAAAAAAACCCAAAAATTTAATCTTTTTTAAATCCCGGGGGCGCCCATTTAAATCCCCCAAAAAAATATTCCAAAATAATTTTTGGGGAAAAACTCCCCGGGTTTTCCCCAAGTGTACTCCCCCTAAATTTATTGGGCCAAAAAAAAAAATCAACCTTGTTGGGAAACGGCTTTAAAAACCCAAAAAAACAAAAACCTTTAAGTTTGGCCAAAAAAAAAATTTCAATTTTTTATTTAACTGGGGGCCTTTAAAAACCATTTGTACTTCCCCCAAAAATTGGCCATAAATAACCCAATTGTTAGGGGATTTGGGCTTTAAAAACCCCAAGGTACACCGTTTAAGAAAATTGGGGCCATAAAATAACCCCAAATTGTTTAGTGCCCCCTTGGGGCCCCCGGGTTTTAAAACCAACCCTAAATTTTGGCCATAAAATTAATTTCCAATTTTTTAAGGGTCGACGGTTTAAACCAAGAAAAACTACCAAAAAAAAAGTATTGTAAAAAATAATCAATTTTTAAGTCCCAGGGGGTGTTAAAGGGGTACTCCCGGGGAAAAATAATTGGCCAAAAAAAATTTCCATTTGTTTGGGAAAAAGGGCGTTTTAAAATGTTTACTACCCTATTATTGGACCAAAATATATAAAAAATTGTTATTGCGGGGGGTTTTAAACCCCTTGGAACAAACCGTAAAAAATTGGCCCATAAATAATCACTTGTTAAAAAACCCGGCCGTTCCCCCGGGGAATCCCCTACCCAAAAAAGTTTGGCCAAAAAATAAAAAAGGGGAAAATTTAAACTGGGTTAAAAAAGGTACAACCCGAAAAAATTGGCCTTAAAAATCATTTTGTTTAGAGAGGGGTTTAACCGTGGTCCCCCCCTTAACCTTAAGAAAATTGGCCCCTTAAAATAAACAATTGGTTAGGGGGGGAGCTGGGGGGGGGTTCCCCAAAAAGTTGTACTTACCAAAAAAAATATTGGCCAAAAATAAAAAATTGTTTAGGACGGGTTTTTCCCAAAGGGGGCCCCTACCCCAATGGGGAAATTGGGGGCCAAAAAATAAAATTGTTAAAAGCCCCAACGTTACCCATTTGTATTTCCCCTAAGGTATTGGCCATAAAATTTTTCCCAATTGTTATTTTGGGGGCCGGGTTAACCAAAGGGGAAAAACTACCTAAATTTTAAAACCCCCAAAATTTTAATCTTAACTTTTAAATACCTTTACAGAAAAAACCCCCCCCCTAAAGTTTCCCCAAAAATAACCCAAAATTGTTGAAACCCCCCTTGGGCCCCAGGCCCCACCAAAAAATATTCCCATAAATAATAATTTTATTTGACGGCTTTTCCCCCAAAGTGTCCCCCCTCCCCCCCCTTTAAAAGGTTAAATTGGGGCCCTTAAAGTAATAAAATTGTTAGGGGACTGGGGGTTAAACCCCAAAGTTGTATTTACCCAAAATTTTGGGGGCCATAAATAAAAAAAAAAATTTTAAAAGGGTGCCCGGGGCTTTAAACCAGTGAACTACCTAAATATCCCATAAAAAATTTAATTTTGGGCCGGGGAAAAAAATTAACCAAAAAATTTGGGCCAAATTACTTAAAATTGTTGGGGGGGACGGCGAAAACCAAAAGTGAAACAAAACCCAAAAATTTTTGGGCCTTTAAAAAAATTTTTTAATTAAAAATTTTTGGGACTGGGGTTAAAAAGTTAAAAAAAAAAAAACCATAAATAAAAATTGTTGAGAGGCCCCCAAAACCTTACCCCCCCCCCCCCCCCCCCCCCCCCCAAAATTTGGCCAAAAATAATCAATTTTTTAGGGGACTGGGGTTAAAACCATTTGATTTCCCCTAAAAAATTGGCCAAAAAATAAAAAAAAATTCCCCTTGGTTAAAAGAAAACGGGCGGTTAAAAAAAATTCAGGTTTTTTACTACCCTTTAAAGGTTTATTTTTGGCCAAAAATGGAAAAAAAATTTAAAATTGTTTAAGTGCCGGGCGTTACCAGGAAAACTTAACCCTAAAATTATTGGGGGCCCCAAAATTTAACACTTTTAGGGCGGTTTTGGGTTTCCCCCCGTGTACTCCCCCAAAATAAGGCCCAAAAATTTAAACCCAATTTTGGGGTGGAATCCGTTTAAAAAGGGGACAAAAACCCTTTTAATTGGCCAAAAAAATAAAAATTTTTTTTTTGTGACGGGGGGCGTTCCCAATTGGAAACCTATCCCAAAAAACCCAAAAAATTAACATTTTAGTGGCCCCTGGGGGTTTCCCCTTTTTGTCCTCCCCTAAAATTTTGGCCATAAATAACCCTTTTTTAAATAAAGGGGGGCCTTTAAAACCCGTGAACCCCCCCCTTAAAAAATTTTGGCCATAAAAAAATTTAATTTTTTTTTTTTAATTTTGGGTGACTACTAAAAAAACCCCAAAAAATTGGTAAAATAAATAATAAAAAATTTAAAATTTCCGGGCCAAACCCAAAAAGGGGTAAAAAAAACCTTTTAATTATTGGGCCCCCCAATTTAAAATTAAAAAATTGTAGGTGGGCGTTACCAGTTATTTCCCCTAAATTTTTGGCCATTAAAAAAAAATTTAGAAAACGGGGCCCGTTTCCCCAGGGGAAAAACCCCTTTTTTTGGGGGCCTAAAAAAACCAAATTTTTTACGGGTTAACTTGATCCCCCTAAATTTTGGCCATAAATAATAAATTTAAAATTTGGGACAAGGGGCCCAAGTAAAAAATACTCCCTTAAAAAAAAATTTTTGGTCTTTAAATAATAAATTTAAAAAAGTGCCGGGGGTTTTAGGTAAACCCTAAAAAAGGGCCCATAAAAATAATTGAATTTTCCCCAATTACCCCTAAAAAAAGGGCCCCAAAAAAATAATTTTTTTAGGGGAGGGGGCCGTTCCCAGTTATTTCCATTTTAAATTTGGGCACATTAAAAATTTTTAATTTTTTGGGGATGGGGCTTTTCCTTACTAACCCCAAAAATTAAGGCATGAAATTAATTGATACCGGGGTTACCGGGACTCTAATATTGGCCATAAAAAAAAACTATGTTTCCGGGCGTTCCCAGGGGGTTCCAAACCCTTAAATTTTTTGGCCATTAAATTAATTTTTAAAAAAATTTGGGGGTTAAAATTTAAAATAAGTATTGGGCCGCCATAAAAAATTTAAAAAGCTAAGCCTCAAAACCAGTTAAACTACCCTCAGTTAAGGGGCCCTTTTAAATTAATCCAAAATTGCTAGGGGAGGGGGCTAGGGGGGTGTACTACCCTTCATTTGTTGGTTTTAAAAAATTCCAATTTTCCCAGTAGGGGGCGTTCCCAGGGGGAAAACTCCCTAAACTAAATAAAAAATTTTTACCCTTAAGGTACCCCCCCAAAAATTTGGCCAAAAAATTTTTAGGGGGACTCTTTTCCCCCTTTTGCTAAAAAATTTTTGGGGCCCATAAATTAAAAATTTTTTAAAATTTTGCAGGCTTCCAGTATTCCCTTTAAATAGGCCTTTAAAAATAAATAATTTTTTAATACCTGGGCGAAAAACCCCAAAGGGTGTTCAAAACCCAAAAATTTAATTGGCCATAAAAAGAAAAAATTTAAAAATTGGCCCAAAGGCTTTTCCCCAAAAATACAACCCTAAAAATTTGGCCATAAATAATCAATTTTAGTTTTATAAAACTTTTGAAAAAAAAAAAGGAAAAGTGCCCTATCAAAAAAAAAGGGACTTTAAACCCTAAAAAAAAAATTATTTTCCCGGGCAAGGAAAATTTAATTTAAATTAATTATTTACCATAAAAAAAAGGGGTTATTATAAAAAAAAAACCCCAAAAAAAAAAAACCCTCTAAACAAAACCTTCAGAAATATTAGGAAATTTTAAACGAAAAATTAAATACTTAAAAAAACCATTACCCCTTTGAAAAAAAAAAAAATTAAAAAAAGGTTTAAAAAAAAAACCAAGGCCCCCCCCCCCTAAGGAAAAAAAAAAGTCAATTTGGCGAGTGAAAACCCCATAAAAACAAAACCCAAATTAAACACAATAAAAAAAAAAAAGCAAGGGTTCCAAAATTTTCCATTTAAATTTGAAAAAGTTTCCCCAAAAAAAAAAAAAAGGCTGAAAGGCAATTTAAAAAAAAAATTTAATACTTGTTTTAATTAAAAAAGGGCCCCCGGTTTTGTAGTCTTTGGTATTTGAAAAACTCCCCCCTAAAAACCCCGGGTCCCCCAGGGTTTTTAAACCCCCCATCAAAAGTACAAAGTGATGGAACCACCCCCCCCTCTGTTTTAAAACAGTTAAAAATGGGGATAGTAAAAATTAGGAAAGTGGTTTGAAAAAAGGGTTCCCCCCTAGGAAAAACCAAAGGTTTATACTCCCCCAAGCAAAAAAAAAGTTTTTAAACCAAAAAAATTCCCCAAGGGGTTTAAAAAAGTTTCAGTTAATAAAAATTTTTTAAACCTTTAAAAAATTTTTAAGGATTCCCAATGTTAAATACCAAAATTTTTTAAATTTGATTTTAAAATTAAAATTTAAAACATTCAAAAAACCCTTTAAAATCCAATGGTTCGTTTACAGAAATAAAAGGTACCCCCAAAATTAGCCCCCTGAGGGGTTTAAACCCAGGAATAAATTGGTACCCCAAAGTAGCTCTGGGGTTTGTTTACATTTTAATAAATGGTACAAAAAGAAAGCTCTAAATTTTTTTTTAACAAAATATAAAAAAAGAAACACAAAAAAGGGGGGTTAGGAAGAATGGGAAAAAAAATTATAAAAATGGTACCCCAAGTAACCTTTTTTTGGTTTTAAAAAAGCTTCAATGGTACACAAAAAAAGCTTTTGTTTTTGTTTAAAAAGGGGTATCAATGGTTTACAAGTACCTCGAGATTTTTTTAACAGTTTTATAAAATGGTACCCCCAAGTAGCCTCTGTTTTTGTTTACAAGTTTTCAATGGAACACAAAAAAGTACCTCTGATTTTGGGTTTAAAAAATTTAAAAAAATTCAAGGGGTAAAAAAGTAGCTCGAGTTTGTTTACAAGTAACCCAAAGGTAACAAAAGAAGCTCGGGTTTGTTTTAAAAGTATCAATATTACACAAAAAGCTCTGAGTTTGTTTTAAAAAGAAAAAATAAATAGGAAAAAAATATTTTCTTGGTTTTTGGGGTTTAAAAGATTTTTAAAAATGGAACACAAGTACTCTTGGGGTTTGGGGTTTTACAGAAAAACCCAAAGTACCCCAAATAGCTCTGAGTTTGTTTAAAAAAGGTTTAAATGGAAATTTAAAAACAAAGAAACCCCCTGAGTTTGTTTACATATATCAAGGGTTTCCCACAAAAAACCCTTTCCCTTTGAGTTTTTTAAACGGGGGTTTTCAATGGTACACAAGAAGCTCTGAGTTTGTTTACAGATATCAATGGGACACAAGTAGTTCTGAGTTTGTTTACAGATATATATGGTACACAAGTACCTCTGAGTTTGTTTACAGGTATCAATGGTACACAAAAGCTCTGGAATTTGGTTTAAAAGAAAAAATTAAAAAGGGGAACAAAAGTAGTTCTGAGTATTGTTTTTTTTTTGATATCAAGGGGGTACCAAGAAAGCCCTGGTTTGGGTTTACAAGTATAAATTTGGTTTCAAAAGAAGTCTGAGTTTGTTTTACAAGTATAAATAGTAAAAAAGGAGGGGGCCCCTTTGGAGTTTTTTTTTAAAAAGTATCAATGGTAAACAAAAAGGGCTTGATTTTTGATTACAAAGAAATAAAAAGGAAAACACAATTAGTTTGAGTTTTTTTTAAAAACTTTTTTTTTATAAAAAAAGGGGGAAAAAAAAAAAAAAAAAAAAACAAAAAAAAGGTACTTTGAGTTTTTTTTAAAACAGGTATAAAATTTTATCACAATGCTCAAAAGTTTTGGTTTTTCGTTTTCCCCAATGGTACACAATTACTCTGAGTTTTTTTTAACAGGAAAAAAAGGGTTACAAAAGTGGGCATGAGTTTGGGGGTTTAAACAGTTATCAAGGGTAAAAACAAGTACTCTGGGGTTTGTTTACAGATATAAAAAGGTAAAACAAGAAGCCTGATTTTTGTTTTACCGGGGGGTTTTTTTGCAATGGTAAAAAAAGTAACTCGATTTGTTTTAAAAATTTTTAAAATGGTACACAAGTAGCTCTGAGTTTGTTTACAAGTATCAATGGGACACAAGTAGTTCTGAGTTTGTTTACAGATAGCAATTGTACACAAGTTAAAACTCTGAGTTTTTTTTAAACAAGAAACAATGGAAAACACAAGAAAGCTTTATTTTTTTTACAAGAATAAAATGGGAAAACAAGAAGCTCGGGAATTTTTTTTTTAACAAGTATCAATGGGACAAAATTGGGTTCTGAGTTTTTTTAAAATTTTGAATCAAGGGAAAACACAAGAACTCTGGTTTGTTTTCCCAAGTATAAATTTGGTACACAAGTGGGTTTCTGAGTTTGTTTTTAACAATTATCAATGGACCCCAATTTAGCCTGATTTTTGGTTTTACAAAATAGAAAGGGTTTAAACCAAGTAACTCTGGGATTTGTTTACAAGTATAAATTTTAAACCACAATTTTCTATTTTGGGTTTACAATTATAAAAGGTACAAAATTTAAGGCTCTGGTTTGTTTACAAGAAATCAATGGTAAAACAAGTACTCTGAGTTTGTTTACAAAGTATCAATGGGACACAAGAAGCTCTGAGTTTTTTTTAAAAAGAAATTCAATGGGACACAAGAAGTTTCTAAATTTTTTTAAACAAAATTAAAAAAAAATGGGCCCCAAAAAAGTAGTTTCTGATTTTGGGTTTTAAAAAGTATAAAAGGTTTACAAAAGTAGTTTTCCTGAGGGGGTTTTTTTCCGAGAAATAAAAGGTACAAAAAGTGGGCTCGATTTGGGGTTTAAAACAAAATAATCAAGGGTTTTTCAAAAATTTAAGTTCTTTTTTTGTTTTCCCAAGAAATAAAGGGTAAACAAGGGTAGTTCTGATTTTGGGTTTTAACCAAAGAAAACAATTTTTGGTTTTCAAAAGTGGGGTTTCTGATTTTGGGTTTTTACAAGTATAAAGGGTTTACAAAAGGGTTTTTTTTCTGAGTTTGTTTTCAAGTATCAAGGGTTTACACAATTACCCTCTGAGTTTTTTTACCAAAAATCAAGGGTACACAAAAAGCTCTGGAGTTTGTTTTTTGCTGAATTACCACGGGTTTTAAAAAAATTAAGGAAAGAAAATTTTATATTTTAGTACAAATTTAAGCCTTAAAAAAAACCAAAAAACCGGGGGGGTGGGTATTGACTTTACATTCCGCGATCGTTTATATGCATTTCATAAAAAAACAAACTATATATCAAAAAATTAAAAAATTTGGGTAAAAATTTAACTTTTTGGGGAAGGAAAGAATGGTTTTTCTTTATTTTTCCAAGCGGGTGCCTTTTTTCAAAACCCTAATCTAAAACCAATTTTTTCCCATTTAAAACCCCCAAATCCAAAATGTAGGCGTATGGGGGAACGTTATTAAGGTGATACTTAAATTTGACCTAAAATTTTAAGGCGTATAACACTCTTATAAATATGTCGGCTTAATTTACATAAAATAAAAACCCCAAAGAAAAAACGAAAGGGGTTTTTGGGTATAAATTTTTGTTAAACCCCATCTAAAAAACCCATTTTCCTAAATTACCCTCCTACTTTTTCTCAAAAATTTACCTTCACAATTTCAAATCATTTTTAAAAGCTTTTTTTTAAATTCTCCCACCCCCCAAATTGAAAATAAAATTTTTTTAAAAAAAATTGAAAAAAAATATTATGCAAAAGGGTTTAGTAGTTTAAGGATTTTTTGTTTAGGTTTTTTTTTTTAAATATTTTTTTTATTTTTTAAAAACTTTTTTGGTTTTTTGGCCTTAACCTGGGAAAAAAAATTTTTTTTGGGCTTGCTTTTTTTTATGAAAATAAAAAATATGATTCGAAAAAAAAGTGTATTTTTTTTTTTTTTTTTTTTAATTTTTTAAAAAATTTAAAAATTAATTTAAAACCCTTATTTTTTTGGGGTTTTTGTCCGGGGACCCCTTTCCCAATTTTTCCCAGGAAAAACAAATCTCTGATAAAAAAAAATAAATTTAACCCTTTTTTGGGTTAATAGGTTTTTATAAAAAATTTAAACCCGTTTAAAAAAATAAAAATTATGAAATTTGTAAAAATAAATACTTTTTTTTTTAAATTTTGGGACTAAAGTAATTTTTTTTTGAAAGGGCCTCAAAATTTAAATTTAAAAAAGGGAATTTCATTTTGGGGGTTTTTCAAAGGTTTCATTCTTTTAAACCCCAAAACATTGAAAAAATTACAAAAACACAAAATTTTTTATTCTTTTTTAATAAGCAAAAAATTTTTTAAAGGTTTTTTTTTTTAAAATTTGTTTAAGGTTTTAAAACAAAAAAAAAATTACCTTATGCCCCTTTTTTTTCCATTTTAATGTATGATATCATAAACCTACATGAAAAAAGGGATAGGGAAAAATTAAAAAATTTTTTTTAAAATTATCGTATTTAAAAAAATTAAACGATTCCCGGAAATGAGTTTAAAAAAGGGGCCCATTTAAATTAAAAAATATTGGTTTTTAAAACATGCAAGGAGGAAAAAAAGGGTTAAAGAAAATTTTTAATTTTTTTTTTTTTAAAAATTTTTTCTTTGCGCCCGGGAAAATTCCAATTTGTCCACCCCTTTTTTAACCCCCCCGAAGGCTCTCCTAACGAAAAACCCAAAAATTGAAAATTAAATTTAAAAAAAAAAAACTTAATCTTGAAAATCGCTTTTTAATTTAATAATGGAATATTAAAAAAAAAAAAAAAAAAAAAAAACTCAAAATATCCCCAACCCAAAAAATCATGGCGGTAGTTTTTTTTCTTTTTTTTTTTAAAAATTTTTTCTTAAATATACTGAGCCAAAAAACTTTTTCCAAAAAAAGGGCCCAATGACAGTAAACCAAAAAACCGGGCATGAAACATAAATGAATAAAAAGAATATGTAACCCTTAAAATAAAAAATTAACAAAATATTTTGACTTTAAAATTTAAAAATTTTATATTTTTTTAAATATTTTTTAAAGAAATTTTTAAAAAAATTAAATTTTTTAAAAAAAGGGTTTAAAATAATTTTTTAAAAAAAACCATAAAATGTTTTAATTATGTTTTTCACCCCCAAAAAATGAAAAAATTAAAAAATTCACGGGAAGGTAAAAATCCCAACGATTTTTTCAATTGTTTTGGGAGTTTACTGAAAAATTTTCCAATTTGTTTTTGGTTATATCCCCCCCGGCCCCCGGGGACCTTTTTTTTTTTTTTCCCTTTCCCCCCAAACCCCCTATTTTGGCGGTTTTCTTTCATTTTGAAGGTAGTGTAACTGGTAAATTCCCTAAAAATAACATAGAACGTGAGGTTTTATCCACTTTACCACAGAAAAAAAACACTTTTTTGGGGAATTGATTTTTAATTAAAGTAACATACATAAAATTTTTGTTTGTTTTTTTTTATTTTTTAATTTTTTTCCCCAATACGTAAAAGGTAAAAAAAATTGGGGAAACCCCGTTTTCCAACGCAAAGATCCCTTTGTTGTTTGCTTTTTAAAAATTAAGACAAAATTTACGACCGGGGAAAAGCGCTTCCTTTTTGGCTTGCCAAACATTGTTGACAGAGGATTTTGTGAAGGGGCCAAAAAATTTGGGGAAAGGGCTTCCCAGACTTAAGAGACGGGTTTGGGTGCTCCAAAAAAATAAACCAACTTTTTTTTAAAAGGGGCCACCACTTAAATTTTTAATTTAAAAAAAAATTATAAAAATAAAATACGCTAAAACTTGAGGCCTTCTTTAAAAAAAGATTTTATGCAAAAAAATTTTTAAATGAAAGAATACTACAGCTTTTGGGTTTTTTAAATTTTTTAAAACGGAAAAAAAATTTGGTTTACCTTGGGAAAAAACCCCCCTTCCCCCAAATTTCCCCCCCCCCCCTGGTTTTTTTTTTTTTTTGATTTTTTTCCCTTTTTTAATTTTTTAAAAGTTTTGGGAAAACCCCGTTTATTCTGTTTCGATTAGTTTTTTTTTTGGGAACCCAAAAAATTAAGTTTTAAATAGTTTTAATTTAAAAAAATAAAAAATTTAACTTTATGTTTTGTTTTTTAAAAATTAATAAAATTTTTTGTAAATTTTTTGAATTTTAACTTTTTTAAAAATTTAATTCTTTAAACTATTTAGATAAAAATTTAATTTGTGTCTGTGTGAAATGTTATTTTAATTTCAAAAAAAAAACTACTGGAACATGAAATCATCTGAAAAATTTTGCAATGGAAAATTTAATTTTGGGGCCTTTTTAAAAAAACGCAAAAGGCCCAAATCTTTTTTTTTGGAAAAAAATTCCCAAATCAAAAAACCCCCACCCCCGGGGGGTTCTAAAGGGAAATTGTACCAAATTGAAAAACTCCTAGGGGAATAAAATTTAAAATTTAAATTTTGGTTTATAAAAAAGTTTTCAAAAATTTAAACGTTGGAAAAAAAATAAACCCAACTTACATAGTTCTAAAGTAAATACCGGACCAAACCAACCAAAAAACCAGGGGTAACTAAAAAAAAGGACGGCGGGAAAATAACGACGGGGGAAAATGCCAGTAGACAAAAATGACGGGGAAAAATTGGGGGGGAAATCCCCCCCCGGTTTTTTTTGGAATGTTTTGTAAAAAAAACTGGGTAACTAAATTCCCAAAAAATTTTGCATGGAAGAAATTCGGGTTAAATATTTGGGAAAATTTAAATTTAGCATTTTTTAAAAAAAGGTTTTGGAAATGTAAATTTACGGGAATTAAAAAAAAAATTTTTTTTTTTTTTTTGGGTTTGGTTTGGTTTGTTTGGGCCATTTCCCCTTTGACTTGATGCATGGCTACCCCAAAAACCAACCCTTCTTTCCTAGGTGTTTTGTAAAACCAAACCCGCACTTTTGCTTTTTTACATAGGGCCGGAAAAGGTTTAAAAGTTTTGGTTTTAAATGGCCCAATTAGAAAAAATGTAAAAAAAAACCTAAACCCCGTACGAAGGACTCTGCTGGTTGAAAATAAATTAGGAGACATTTGATCTCAACAGTGGAAAATTAAGCTTTAAAAAACCTAGTGGGGTTACAAAGAATTTCCCGGGCCTTTTTTGAAAGGGGTCGGCTCCCAAATTAAAAAAAAGGGGGGAAAAGGGGCGATTAATTTATTTAAAACAAAAAACTAAAGTCCAAAAAAAAAATGTTTAAATTTAAAATACTTGTTTTAAAGTTTTTGTTCCTCATTTGAAAAACAAAGTTGTACTAAATTTAAATTTTTTTTAAAATGCTAATTAATTTTTTTCCCCAATTAAACTTCAAACAACCAAACCCAAATTGGGGTAAAAATTAAAATAATTATTTTCCCGTTTTTTTTCAAAAAAAAAAAACCCTGCAAACAAAAAAAAATTTACAAAAAAATTTAAATTTTAGTAAATTGCCCATATAAATTTTTTTTTTTTTAAATTTTTGATTAAAAACCGGGGAAACCACAAAATTAAATAAAAAACATATTTTTTCTTTTTTAAAGTTTAAAATTTGTTTTTCGAAAAATAAAAAAACAAATTTAAAACCCTCAAAAAATTTTTTGAGAGGGTCGTCAACACAGAAAAATTTTGAAATTTTATGAATTTTTTTAAAAAAAAAGTTTTTTTAAAATTGTTTCGTTTTAAATTCCGGAAATTTTCCCCCAAATTTTTAAAACGGTTCTTGATTGTTTAAAAACCCGAATCATGGGAATAAAAAAAAAAATCCTTTACAAACTTCAATTTTTTTTTTTCTTTTTTTTTTAAGCTTAAGGGGTTAAAAACCTCTTTTCCCCCCCTTTCCCCGGTTTTTGGCAACTTCACTCCCGATTTTTAAAAACCCTTTTTTTTATTCGGGCAAAAAGTCGGGGAACTTATTTTGTTGGGAAAGGAAATTTTTTCTCGTTAGTTTTTTAATTTTTGGGCCAAAGGCCAAAAGGTAAATTATTTTTGGGAATCAAAAATTTTAAAATTACTAAGGGTTTTAAAAAAAAAACTTTCAAAAATTTCATTTTCCCCACATTGTTTTTGTGTAAACTTTTTAAAAACCCTTTTTTTTTTTTTTTTGTTATTTTTTTTTCCCATTTTTTTTAAAAAAAAAAAAGTATTACACGTTAACCCTTATGTTGTCATAAACAATAATGTGCGAATGCTTTGAATAATTAAATTTTTTGTTTAGACTATTTTTTTCATAGGCATCTTAATAACATAAACAATAAAAAGTATAAAATACATTACTCAACAAGTGTTTTAGAATATAGAATACATATAAGCTGGACTTTTGTAACTGGAAATGGTTTCGTGTACTTTATATAAGTACTTTAACTAAAACTTGATCTTTTACATCTCAATAAGAATGAGATTACTATACTTATTATATTACTCAATACATATTACTACACTTTTTATATTACTCAATACATATTACTATACTTGTTATATTACTCAATACATATTACTATACTTGTTATATTACTCAATATATATTACTATACTTGTTATATTACTCAATACATATTACTATACTTGTTATATTACTCAATACATATTACTATACTTGTTATATAACTCAATATATATTACTATACTTGTTATATTTCTCAATACATATTACTATACTTGTTATATTACTCAATACATATTACTATACTTGTTATATTACTCAATATATATTACTATACTTGTTATATTACTCAATACATATTACTATACTTGTTATATTACTCAATATATATATTACTATACTTGTTATATTACTCAATACATATTACTATACTTGTTATATTACTCAATACATATTACTATACTTGTTATACTACTCAATACATAATACTTTACTTGTTATACTACTCAATACATATTACTATACTTGATATATTACTCAATACATATTATTGTACTTGTTATATTACTCAATACATATTACCATACTTGTTGTATTACTCAATACATATTACTATACTTGTTATACTACTCAATACATAATACTGTACTTGTTATACTACTCAATACATATTACTATACTTGTTATATTACTCAATACATATTACCAATCCTGAAATATAGTAATATGTAATAGAATGATAAAATATGGTGATGATAAAAATGTAAACATTATGGACTAATCATAGTATAAGATTTTATAATCACTTAAAATAATTTACAGTACTGTATAAGGAAAAGAAATATATAAGCACAAAATGCACATGTATATTACAATACATGTGCAATTTTTTTGTAGTCCATCTGGTCTGAGGAAGGTGAGCGTGGTTCACTGAAATCGATCACCATAATATTTGTGCATTTTGTACTTGTATTGTAATATATTTGTGCATTTTGTGCTTATATTGTAATATGTTTGTATTGTGTGACGTTCACTTGTACTGTATATGTACCAACACGTATTATGCTAATTAAAAACTATTTTGGTATACTTAAAAACTGTTTTCTGTTATTAGTATATAGTTTAGTTTCATGTTTTGTAGTCTTTTTTGACTAAATGAAATGTATATTTTACTAAATAAAAGTAGTGAAAGTCTAACTATATTACTAATAAAGACTAAGAATTTTAAACCTCTTATAAAACATCAAATACTTTGTTTGAATTATGTTTCCTGCAATATCCCAATATTTTTAATAAAATAACTTGTTGAATTAAAATGTTCTTATCTTTCCAAAAATAACTTACTGCTGAGTCTATGAACACAATATTGTATACTATGTAAATTTAAAGAACAAGAAAGGAAGAAAACATAGAGGAAAAGACAGACCCAAAATATCCATTTACATTCCAAACGGTTCCAACGGAATACATTACTGTCATTGTGTATCTCCTCTTTATTATATCGAGTGTCATGGGAGTGACACAAACTTCTTTAAGGTAGAAATATTTGAAAAAATATTAGTAATGTTAGTCATTATGAAAATTCTACAATGATACCAAAATGCGTATTCAAAATAAACATTTATTTTGTCACGTTGTTATAGGAAAATTGTGAAAAGTATTAATTTGTTTCTTACTGATAATAATACTATATAAATTTTACTAACATGCATTTTAAAAATATTTCACTATAAAAAATAAATGAGACATAAAAATGTTATATGAGTGATATTTACTAAATATCTTAGTATAATAATCTTTTATTTAGTTTGTGAAGGCCTTTTTCGTCAATGCAAGTCCTTTCTTATTTCTTGACTAATTTAAACGGTTGAGGTGTCAAAAACTTTCCCTCTATTCATAGTTGTGCTATAAGGTCGTAATTCTTTAACATTTCTACCTTGAAGGACATGGGAAGTCATCCAAATACATTTTTATTGGCCATGTTAAACATCACATAAAACTGAGGAATGTAAGAAAACATACATGAAGTAGTGTATGTGTCTAGAAGGACTAAACATCACATAAAACTGAGGAATGTAAGAAAACATACACGAAGTAGTGTAGGTTGTGTAGATACCTTACACATCTAGAAGGCCCAAACATCACATAAAACTGAGGAATGTAAGCAAACATACACGAAGTGGAGTACGTGGCTAGAAGGCCCAAACACCACCTAACAACTGAGGAATGTAAGAAAACATACACGAAGTAGTGTATGTGTCTAGAAGGCCCAAACATTACATAAAACTGAGGAATGTAAGCAAACATACATGAAGTGAAGTACGTGTCTATAAGGACCAAACATTACATAACAACTGAAAAATGTAAGCAAACATACACGGTGGAGTACGTGTCTAGATGGCCCAAACATCACATAACAATTGAAGAATGTAAGCAAACATACATGAAGTGGAGAACGTTTCTAGAAGCCCCAATCATCACATAAAAACTAAGGATTTAAGCAAACTATTAGTCCTTAAAATATTCCAGCAAGCACAAACCATTCCGAGCTATCGTATACATATAAAGGGATCATTAACCTAACACTGTATACATGTCATGAAATATAATATCTCAGTCAATGAATCTTGTAAATGTCAATGCACGTACTTGAACATTCGGATCCAATATTTATAGTATAGTTAATGTACATTAACCTCAATGTAGTATAGGATCTGTATGTAAGCTTGAATTATTATACGTTTAACTCTTACTTAATCATTCAAAAAAACCTTATCTGCCATTGTATCCCCATTAAGGAGTTGGTGTGTTTGCCATGATTGAAATCTGACGAATACAAGAAATTCATAATGGATTGACTTCGTGTACGGGCCATCGCTATAAAGCGGTTTTACGTGATAAGCTTTCATATCGGTGTTTTGGACATGGTAGACATTATTTATGGCATCACCTGTGCTCTACAGTTTAGTATTCAATTATGTCATTGCCTTTAATATTCAGATAAGTAGTCATGGCCATTAAATGTAAAGGGGGCATTCTAAGAATGTTATATGTATATTTCTAACCCATGGTAAATCAAACACCACCGCGTTGTTTGTCTACGAGGCAGCGTGCCATACATCATTGTAACATGTCTTGTTAAAGTAGCAATTTGCGAGTATTTTGGTAAAGTAGATCTAATTCAGTAGAGTATTTTTCACGTGTGGGGAGTAGTTGTTTGGAAGCAGAATGTAATTGGTCATCCAATCAATCACCAGTTGGAGTATAATTGCAAAGTGCACGTAATTTGTTGTGTGGTTCTGATTACAACAACTCTTCTAAACCACGCTGAAAATTGGACTTTTTTACAAAGTTTGATTGAAATTATTCAGCTTGTGATGATTACAAACTACTAATGTTAATAAAATATAACTACTCGATGTTTTTGAAACTTCATTTAAATAATTTCTAAACGCTTATGATTTTAGAACTTATTTATCATTTTTTTAAATAGTAAATGGTATAAAAAGTAATAAGTAGTAAAAACTAGTATATAAAGAAGGCTTCAACCACAGAAAACCCGTTTGTCATGGGATATACTGAAAAAATATTTCTTTTTTATAATCAATGAGGAAAAAGTAACTTCATTTGTTTTCATTTTATGCATTATTTATGCTGAACACATATGTACAATTGGTTTTGCAAAGAAATAATTTTGTCGGCCCAAGCAGATGATGACCCCACCGATCCACTCATATACTGAACTGTTTAACAGTACCCGCCACCCACTCATGTACTGGACCTGTTTAACTGTACCCGCCACCCACTCATGTACTGGACCTGTTTAACTGTACCCGCCACCCACTCATACTCTGGACCTGTTAAACTTTACCAGTCACCCACTCATACACTGGACCTGTTTAACTGTACCCGTCACCCACTCATATACTGGACCTGTTTAACTGTACCCGTCACCAACTCATATACTGGACCTGTTAAACTTTACCCGTCACCCACTCATACACTGGACCTGTTTAACTGTACCCGTCACCCACTCATGTACTGGACCTGTTTAACTGTACCCGTCACCAACTCATATACTGGACCTGTTAAACTTTACCCGTCACCAACTCATATACTGGACCTGTTAAACTTTACCAGTCACCCACTCATACACTGGACCTGTTTAACTGTACCCGTCACCCACTCATATACTGGACCTGTTTAACTGTACCCGTCACCAACTCATATACTGGACCTGTTAAACTTTACCCGTCACCCACTCATACACTGGACCTGTTTAACTGTACCCGTCACCCACTCATGTACTGGACCTGTTTAACTGCACTCGTCACCCACTCATATACTGGACCTGTTAAACTTTACCCGTCACCTACTCATACACTGGACCTGTTTAACTGTACCCGTCACCCACTCATGTACTGGACCTGTTTAACTGCACTCGTCACCCACTCATATACTGGACCTGTTAAACTTTACCCGTCACCCACTCATACACTGGACCTGTTTAACTTTACCCGTCACCCACTCATACACTGGACCTGTTTAACTGTACCCGTCACCCACTCATACACTGGACCTGTTTAACAGTACCCGCCACCCACTCATGTACTGGACCTGTTTAACTGTACCCGTCACCAACTCATATACTGGACCTGTTAAACTTTACCCGTCACCCACTCATACACTGGACCTGTTTAACTGTACCCGTCACCCACTCATGTACTGGACCTGTTTAACTGTACCCATCACCCACTCATATACTGGACCTGTTAAACTTTACCCGTCACTCACTCACACACTGGACCTGTTTAACTGTACCCGTCACCCACTAATATATTGAACCTGTTTAACTGTACCCATCACCCACTAATATATTGAACCTGTTTAACTGTACCCATCACCCACTCATGTACTGGACCTGTTTAACTGCACTCGTTACCCACTCATATACTGGACATGTTACACTGTACCCACCACCCCCTCATATACTGGACCAGTTTAACTGTACCCATCACCCACTCATATACTGGACATGTTTAACTGTACCCGTCACCCACTCACACACTGGACCTGTTTAACTGTACCCGTCACCCACTCATATACTGGACCTGTTTAACTGTACCCGTCATCCACTCATATACTGGACATGTTTAACTGTACCCATCACCCACTCATATACTGGACCTGTTTAACTGTACCCGTCATCCCCTCATACACTGGACCTGTTTAACTGTACCCGTTACCCACTCATATACTGAGTCTGTTTAACTGTACCCGTCACCCACTCATACACTGAAACTGTTCAAATGTACTCGTCACCAACTCATATACTAACCCAGTTTAACTGTACTCGTCACCCAATCACATACTGAACCTGTTTAACTGTACCCGTCACGCACTCATACACTGGACCTGTTCAAATGTACCCATCACCCACCCATACACTGGACCTGTTTAACTGTACTCGTCACCCACTCATACACTGGACCTGTACAAATGTACCCATCACCCACTCATATACTGAACCTGTTTAACTGTACCTGTCACCCACTCATACACTGGACCTGTTTAACTGTACCTGTCACCCACTCATACACTGGACCTGTTCAAATGTACCCGTTACCCACTCACACACTGGACCTGTTTAACTGTACCTGTCACCCACTCATACACTGGACCTGTTTAACTGTACCTGTCACCCACTCATACACTGGACCTGTTTAACTGTACCTGTCACCCACTCATATACTGAACCTGTTTAACTGTACCTGTCACCCACTCATACACTGGACCTGTTCAAATGTACCCGTCACCCACTCACACACTGGACCTGTTTAACTGTACCTGTCACCCACTCATACACTGGACTTGTTTAACTGTACCTGTCACCCACTCATACACTGGACCTGTTTAACTGTACCTGTCACCCACTCATATACTGAAACTGTTTAACTGTACCCGTCACCCACTCATACTCTGGACCTGATCAAATGTACCCATGACCCACTCATACACTGGACCTGTTTAACTGTACTCATCACCCACTCATACACTGGACCTGTTTAACTGTACCCGTCACCCACTCATATACTGGACCTGTTCAACTGTACACTTCACCCAATCATATACTGGACCTGTTTAAATGTACCCATCACCCACTCAAACAAGTACGGTTGTGATGAGCTGCATTAAAACCTAATTTTACTTAACTAATCTAACTAGTCTTATCCTAAATATATTAAACAACGATTAATAATTATCATTAAAATATGGTGCCTGGCCTCCGGGAAGGCCTGCGGGCCGTCCCTCTGGTGGAAATCCATTCAAATGAATTCTTTGTGGTTTGTAACTGTTTCCTTGAATTATCACAGTGCATGTGAATGTAATACACGATTGTCCATGAAAATAATGTTTTTGTGAAGTCTCATAAAACAATAATTATTAAATCAAACTACAGTATTGTTTAAACTTATTTTATGTGTGAAAAACGATATAGAATTTAATTGGAAATCAATGTGTATAGCCGTATTTAACGGGTGGTAAGTATTCAATTATTAAAGAATATAGGTCATTACTAACCACAATCATATCAAGAATATGCAGACATAATTAGAAAAAAAATAAAAATAGTAGTCATGCTAATAACTGAACTGTGACACAATAAGGATTTTCAATTAAATATATTTTGTCATATTTTAGTGCAAAACGATATTTCAATAGAATAAAAACTATTTCCCCTGGAAGTGTAGATCTGGTTCTTTCCACTGGCCCACTAGACTCAGTGTTATTGACGGTGCATCCCTTGAGTTTACGGAACACAGGCTTTCAGCTGAAACTAATAAGCGAAGACCTTTAAAAAATGTGAATAAACAATACTAGGCCTAATGTTTGGTGAATACATTGAGTATGACACTCGTGTGTAGTATGATAAAGGGCTCAATACCTATTATTACAACTTGAGTTTGCCACATGGGAAATCCATTGCATGTATGAGATCCTTAGAGGATATAAGCCATCCCTAAACATAATCGCATCAAGAATATGTACAATATTCAGACGCCATTAGTATTGAAAATTATTTCTGGCCTTGTGAAATTAAGCAGTTTTTACGATGTATCAGACACTCATAGTAATATCACAGTATAAAACACACAGTAGGGACATTTATTGCAATGCTGTAGAGCTGGCGCTCCTAATGGCAGAAGCATAAAACTATACTTCAATAACAGTGTACCAAATATAATAACACCCTACTGAGCATTATTATACTGTACAAACTCTATAATAAGACCTTGCCCATTATAAACACTCCCATTGTAGTACTGTGGAGCTAGCACTACTAATAGTAGGAGCATAAAACTACACTATGTTAATGTTGTACCAAAGTATAGTAACATCCAGTTGCGACACTTTTATTGCAGTGCTGTGGAGCTAGCGCTCCGAATGGTACGAGCATAAAACTACGCTACATTAACGTTTTACCACAGTATAATAACACACAGTTGTGACACTTTTATTGCAGTGCTGTGGAGCTAGCGCTCCTAATGGTAGGAGCATACAACTACACTACATTAACGTTCTACCACAGTATAATAACACATACTTACGACACATTTATTGCAGTGCTGTGCAGCTAGCTCTCCTAATGGTAGGAGCATACAACTACAGTACATTAACGTTGTACCACAGTACAGTAACATACAGTTGCGACACTTTTATTGCAGTGCTGGGGAGCTAGCGCTCGTAATGGTAGGAGCATAAAACTACACTACATTAACGTTGTGCCATAGTATAGTAACACCCAGCTGCGACACTTTTATTGCAGTGCTGTGAAGCTAGCGCTCCTAATGGCTGGAAAATACAACTACACTAAATTAACGTTGTACCACAGTATAGTAACATCCAGTTGCGACACTTTTATTGCAGTGCTGTGGAGCTAGCGCTCCGAATGGTAGGAGCATAAAACTACACTACATTAACGTTGTACCGCAGTATAGTAACATCCAGTTGCGACACTTTTATTGCAGTGCTGTGGAGCTAGCTCTCCTAATGGCTGGAGCATGCAACTACACTACATTAACGTTGTACCACAGTATAGTAACATCCAGTTGCGACACTTTTATTGCAGTGCTGTGGAGCTAACGCTCCTAATGGCTGGAGCATACAACTACACTACATTAACGTTGTACCACAGTATAATAACACATAGTTACGACACTTTTATTGCAGTGCTGTGGAGCTAGCGCTTCTATTGGCTGGAGCATCCAACTACACTACATTAACGTTGTACCACAGTAGAGTAACATCCAGTTGCGACACTTTTATTGCAGTAATGTGGAGCTAACGCTCCTAATAGCTGGAGCATAAAACTACACTACATTAACGTTGTACCACAGTATAGTAACATCCAGTTGCGACACTTTTATTGCAGTACTGTGGAGCTAGCTCTCCTAATGGTAGGAGCATACAACTACACTACATTAACGTTGTACCACAGTATAATAACCCACAGTTGCGACACTTTTATTGCAGTGCTGTGGAGCTAGCACTTCTATTGGCTAGAGCATACAGCTACACTACATTAACGTTGTACCACAGTATAGTAACATCCAGTTGCGACACTTTTATTGCAGTGCTGTGGAGCTAGCTCTCCTAATGGCTGAAGCATACAACTACACTACATTAACGTTGTACCACAGTATCATAACACATAGTTGCGACACTTTTATTGCAGTGCTGTGGAGCTAGCTCTCCTAATGGCTGGAGCATACAACTACACTAAATTAACGTTGTACCACAGTATAATAACACATAGTTGCGACACTTTTATTGCAGTGCTGTGGAGCTATCTCTCCTAATGGCTGGAGCATACAACTACACTACATTAACGTTGTACCACAGTATAGTAACATCCAGTTGCGACACTTTTATTGCAGTGCTGTGCAGCTAGCTCTCCTAATGGCTGAAGCATACAAATACACTACATTAACGTTGTACCACAGTATAATAACACATAGTTGCGACACTTTTATTGCAGAGCTGTAAAGCTAGCTCTCCTAATGGCTGGAGCATACAACTACACTACATTAACGTTGTACCACAGTATAATAACACATAGTAACGACACTTTTATTGCAGTGCTGTGGAGCTTGCTCTCCTAATGGCTGGAGCATACAACTACACTACATTAACGTTGTACCACAGTATAATAACACATAGTAGCGACACTTTTATTGCAGTGCTGTGGAGCTAGCTCTCCTAATGGCTGGAGCATACAACTACACTACATTAACGTTGTACCACAGTATAGTTACATCCAGTTGCGACACTTTTATTGCAGTGCTGTGGAGCTAGGTCTCCTAATGGCTGAAGCATACACCTACACTATATTAACGTTGTACCACAGTATAGTAACATCCAGTTGCGGGACTTTTTATGCAGTGCTGTGGAGCTAGCGCTCCTAATGGTAGGAGCATAAAACTACACTACATTAACGTTGTACCACAGTATGGTAACATTCAGTTGCGACACTTTATTTGCAGTGCTGTGGAGCTAGCTCTCCTAATGGTAGGAGCATAAAACTAAACTACATTAACGTTGTACCACAGTATAGTAACATCCAGTTGCGACACTTTTCTTGCAGTGCTGTGGAGCTAGTGCTCGTAATGGTAGGAGCATACATCTACACTACATTAACGTTGTACCACAGTATAATAACACACAGTTGTGGCACTTTTATTTCAGTGCTGTGGTGCTAGCGCTCCTAATGACTGGAGCATACAACTACACTACATTAACGTTCTACCACACTATAATAACACACAGTTGCGACACTTTTATTGCAGTGCTGTGGAGCTAGCGCTCCTAATGGTAGGAGCATAAAACTACACTACATTAACGTTGTACCACAGCATAGTAACATCAAGTTGTGACACTTTTATTGCAGTGCTGTGGAGCTAGCTCTCCTAATGGTAGGAGCATACAACTACACTACATTAACGTTGTACCACAGTATAATAACACATAGTTGCGACACTTTAATTGCAGTGCTGTGGAGCTAGCGCTTCTATTGGCTGGAGCATACAACTACACTATGTTAATGTTGTACCAAAGAATAGTAACATCCAGTTGTGACACTTTTATTGCAGTGCTGTGGAGCTAGCTCTCCTAATGGCTGCAGCATACAACTACACTACATTAACGTTGTACCATCCAGTATAGTAACATCCAGTTGCGACAATTTATTTGCAGTGCTGTGGAGCTAGCTCTCCTAATGGTAGGAGCATAAAACTACACTACATTAACGTTGTACCACAGTATAGTAACATCCAGTTGCGACACTTTTATTGCAGTGCTGTGGAGCTAACGCTCCTAATGGCTGGAGCATACAACTACACTACATTAACGTTGTACCACAGTATAATAACACATAGTTACGACACTTTTATTGCAGTGTTGTGGAGCTAGCGCTTCTATTGGCTGGAGCATCCAACTACACTACATTAACGTTGTACCACAGTATAGTAACATCCAGTTGCGACACTTTTATTGCAGTCCTGTTGAGCTAACGCTCCTAATGGCTGGAGCATAAAACTACACTACATTAACGTTGTACCACAGTATAGTAACATCCAGTTGCGACACTTTTATTGCAGTGCTGTGGAGCTAGCTCTCCTAATGGTAGGAGCATACAACTACACTACATTAACGTTGTACCACAGTATAATAACCCACAGTTGCGACACTTTTATTGCAGTGCTGTGGAGCTAGCGCTTCTATTGGCTAGAGCATACAGCTACACTACATTAACGTTGTACCACAGTATAGTAACATCCAGTTGCGACACTTTTATTGCAGTGCTGTGGAGCTAGCTCTCCTAATGGCTGAAGCATACAACTACACTACATTAACGTTGTACCACAGTATCATAACACATAGTTGCGACACTTTTATTGCAGTGCTGTGGAGCTAGCTCTCCTAATGGCTGGAGCATACAACTACACTACATTAACGTTGTACCACAGTATAATAACACATAGTTCCGACACTTTTATTGCAGTGCTGTGGAGCTAGCTCTCCTAATGGCTGGAGCATACAACTACACTACAATAACGTTGTACCACAGTATAATAACACATAGTTGCGACACTTTTATTGCAGTGCTGTGGAGCTATCTCTCCTAATGGCTGGAGCATACAACTACACTACATTAACGTTGTACCACAGTATAGTAACATCCAGTTGCGACACTTTTATTGCAGTGCTGTGGAGCTAGCTCTCCTAATGGCTGAAGCATACAAATACACTACATTAACGTTGTACCACAGTATAATAACACATAGTTGCGACACTTTTATTGCAGTGCTGTGGAGCTAGGTCTCCTAATGGCTGAAGCATACAACTACACTACATTAACGTTGTACCACAGTATAGTTACATCCAGTTGCGACACTTTTATTGCAGTGCTGTGGAGCTAGCTCTCCTAATGGCTGAAGCATACACCTACACTACATTAACGTTGTACCACAGTATAGTAACATCCAGTTGCGGGACTTTTTATGCAGTGCTGTGGAGCTAGCGCTCCTAATGGTAGGAGCATAAAACACCACTACATTAACGTTGTACCACAGTATAGTAACATTCAGTTGCGTCACTTTATTTGCAGTGCTGTGGAGCTAGCTCTCCTAATGGTAGGAGCATAAAACTATACTACATTAACGTTGTACCACAGTATAGTAAAATACAGTTGCGACACTTTTATTGCAGTGTTGTGGAGCTAGTGCTTGTAATGGTAGGAGCATACATCTACACTACATTAACGTTGTACCACAGTATTATAACACACAGTTGTGGCACTTTTATTTCAGTGCTGTGGTGCTAGCGCTCCTAATGACTGGAGCATACAACTACACTACATTAACGTTCTACTACACTATAATTACACACAGTTGCGACACTTTTATTGCAGTGCTGTGGAGCTAGCGCTCCTAATGGTAGGAGCATAAAACTACACTACATTAACGTTGTACCACAGTATAGTAACATTCAGTTGCGACACTTTTATTGCAGTGCTGTGGAGCTAGCACTTCTCTTGGCTGGAACATACAACTACACTACATTAAAGTTGTACCACAGTATAGTAACATCCAGTTGTGACACTTTTATTGCAGTGCTGTGGAGCTAGCTCTCCTGATGGCTGGAGCATACAACTACACTACATTAACGTTGTACCACAGTATAGTAACATCCAGTTGCGGCACTTTTATTGCAGTGCTGTGGAGCTAGCGCTCCTAATGGTAGGATTATAAAACTACACTAAATTAACGTTGTACCACAGTATAGTAACATCCAGTTGCGACACTTTTATTGCAGTGCTGTGTAGGTAGCGCTCGTAATGGTAGGAGCATACATCTACACTACATTAATGTTGTACCACAGTATAATAACACATAGTTGTGGCACTTTTATTGCAGTGCTGTGGTGCTAGCGCTTCTAATGGCTGGAGCATTCAACTACACTACATTAACGTTGTACCACAGTATAGTAACATCCAGTTGCGACACTTTATTTGCAGTGCTGTGGAGATAGCTCTCCTATTGGTAGGAGCATAAAACTACACTACATTAACGTTGTACCACAGTATAGTAACATCCAATTGCGACACTTTATTTGCAGTGCTATGGAGCTAGCTCTCCTAATGGTAGGAGCATAAAACTACACTACATTAACGTTGTACCACAGTATAGTAACATCCAGTTGCGGCACTTTATTTGTAGTGCTGTGGAGCTAGCTCTCCTAATGGTAGGAGCATAAAACTACACTACATTAATGTTGTACCACAGTATAGTATCATCCAGTTGCGACACTTTATTTGCAGTGCTGTGGAGCTAGCTCTCCTAATGGTAGGAGCATAAAACTACACTACATTAACGTTGTACCACAGTATAGTAACATCCAGTTGCGACACTTTATTTGCAGTGCTGTGGAGCTAGCTCTCCTAATGGTAGGAGCATAAAACTACCCTACATTAACGTTTTACCACAGTATAGTAACCTCCAGTTGCGACAATTTTATTGTAGTGCTGTGTAGCTTGCGCTCGTAATGGTAGGAGCATACATCTACACTACATTAACGTTGCACCATAGTATAATAACACATAGTTGCGACACTTTTATTGCAGTGCTGTGGAGCTAGCTCACCTAATGGCTGGAGAATACATCTACACTACATTAACGTTGTACCACAGTATAAAAACACATAGTTGCGACACTTTTATTGCAGTGCTGTGGTCCTAGCGCTTCTAATGGCTGGAGCATACAACTAGACTACATTAACGTTGTACAACAATATAATAACACACAGTTGTGACAATTTCATTGCTTTGCTGTGGAGCTAGCGCTCCTAATGGCTGGAGCATACATCTACACTACATTAAAATTGTACCACAGTATAATAACACACAGATGTGACACTTTCATCGCAGTGCTGTGGAGCTAGGGCTCCTAACGTTAGGAGCATACAACTATTCCACATTACTTTTGTATTTCATTGTGTCTTGCAAAGAAGAGGAATAATAACAATATAAAAAATGACATGACAGCTCATAAACATATCCTATTTGACACAAATAACCACTGTCGATATAAATAGTGCAGAAATACGGGCTATTCTGCTCTCACAGCTAGGATCTTTAGATAGACTGTAAACCTTTCTATCTGTATTATACTTTCGTTGATTTAAATCCATCTAAATTTAGAAGGCAAACAGTAATCACTCTCTTTTTATTAGTTTGTTTTAATTTTATTTAGTCTTAAAATCGTCTGGCTATGGATAAATATGGATGTAAAACGAGATTTATGAAGTGTTTGAGTAAATGTAGTCTTCGTAGCACATCAAGCCTGGCTATACCTTAGTAAGTGTTTTAAATTAAAGTTATAATTGGAAATTAATATCCTGTAAACAGCTGGTAAACAGCTGATTCCAATTAAACTATAGCATAGTGTATTGTACATGTATTGCTACCGGTTTAAATTAATAATTTGTCACTAGCGTTAAATTGCCAACGTAATACTTTTTATTTGTTAATAATATAAATGATTTAAAATTCTCGATATTTACGATTGATAGTTATTTATAAAATCTCTTTAATAATGTTATGCCAGCCAAAGCTATATTATTTTTGGAATATCATACAAATTTTTCTTTCATAACAATTTTAATAGGTTCCTTCACAAGAAGAAATATGGTGTTTACATGAGCACAAGGCGGTCCAGCAGTTCCCATTTACATTCCAAGCGGAAACATTAGGGGTGTCATTCCTCTCTTTGTTATTCCCCCAATGGTCTGCTGGTAAGACAGTTGGGGTGTATATAGTAAAAATGTTGATTTAATAGGGTAGGTTATAGAGGAAGATTTGTATACACGTTTTTTAATTTTACTAAAAGACGGCCATCAAGAAATGATATTTTTGTTGTATTTTTCTTCATTTGAAAGACATTAAAAGAGGAAATAACGTCAAGTATTGGGTAGTTTTATAATTAATTAGAGTCTCGCCAGCTTAAGGGTTAGTATATGGCAACTGTATGGTAAGTGATCTTTTGGATCGAAGATTGTTCTATAAACAACCAAGAGTAGCAAATATTTATTTTATCATAAAAAGTATAGATAAATTAAAATTTATTTATGATATTGTGTCCCTAGCTTGATTGGAAGACTATATTTTATCTTCATGGATAGCTTCCACGGTCGTCAATATCACTAACAAATTCTAGGTCTTCGGGGCTCGACCGCGTCAATGGGCTATGAACAAACATTGCTAATGTTTCGGCCACATTTCAGTAAGCCATCCTGAGGGCAAGACGATCACTGTATCATAGAACTCGACTGGCAGGTATGGGACAGGCTTGTAGGTTATATACCCGTCTAGCGGTGGAAGGGGTGTTCTGGTAACTTCCATACCGTTCCAGTCCTTATTGGCTCCGGCCGCTTCTGGAATGTTCTAGATTATTTTTGATGCGTGGGGACTGCTGGCCTCTTGTTATGGATTGTACTTTTAATTTGCTTAAAATAGTTTCCACGTATTACTTAATTCTATTCCACTATCTTTATTAAAATTGTCAGTATGCTTTCTAATTTCTATACATTCTGAGATTTTCCTTTCGAAATAATTAGCAGAATTTACTAAAACTATGATTTACTTACGTACAATATTTACGTGAACAGTATTTCCATGTAATATTGGATAGTCATATAAATAATAATGGTTTGTTTATATCAAAAAACAAAGTATATAAATGTAAATAATATCCTTTCCAGCTCAGAGATGCTATATGGCATCATATTTTCTATTCTTTTTTTAACCTGGTCTTTTCTTCCCAATAATTCCACTTGTACTCAGAATAGTAAGGGGTATATTGCCTTTTAGGTTGGCACCACTGATACATCTCAAAGACTGCAAGTGTTTGCTTTGTGCAGTGAGAAGGAGGGATGACATAGTATGCTGTCTATTGTTCAGTACTGGACATTGACAATTGTATTTTAGGTATGTATAAATAAATATATGTATTAAAAATAATATACTAGCGTTGTATATACAATCAACCAATGAAATAGTCGTAGAGGTCGATAAATAAAAAGTTTCGTAATTTTGTTTTTTTTTATGAAATACGTAATGATTTAAAATGGCATCATTGGGGAGTAAGGGTAAATTTTCGTTTTAGAATAACAATGATGATTGGTCATTGAAATACATGATGAGGAGTGAACAAAATCTTGTTTATAGTGGCCTAACAATTTGTTGTTTTACAGAATGGATTTTTAACATCATACACGTTCGGAGATTGATGAACTCCTTCGCGGGGACATCACAGATATCGAAGACCTCACATTTAAAGATGGTGAAATGGATGTATATCTAGCAGTATCCGAGGAAGTGTTGCAACAGACACTGCAAGATTTTGAAGATATGATACAACAAGAAGATATCGATGAAGATAATATCCTAACCGGCAATGAAGACCTAGGGAATAATCCAGGTACATCTATAATTGATAATAATGGTCCTACAGTTTTGCAAGAAATTCCTATGGACATTATTGATGACAAATTTTACTGAAACTTCCAATAAACGAACAAAATTAAAGAGGAAAACAGGAAGGGATGTCAAATGGTGGAAATTACTTACTGAAGACAAGCAATTATTGTTTGAAGATCTGGTAGAAATTGTTATTACAGAACCTAATGAATTACGCTTACCAAAAGAATATTTTGATCTATTTGTAGAGAGTAGTATCATAAACAATATTAGTCAGCGAACAAATGTTTATTCTGTTCAGAAGAGTGGTAATTGTATCAATACATATAAGGGAGAAATTGAACAGTTCTTAGGCATAAACATTTTAGTGAGAACATTCAAAATGCCTTCATAATTCGGGAATGAATATTATCGGTTTGCTCCAATAGCAGATGTAGTGTCTCGAAATATATTGGATATCCTTAGGACGTTTATCCACTTCAATGATAATACTAACCTACCTGATGGAAACTATCCAAACCATGATAAACTCTTTAATATTAGGCCTTTCGTTCATGAAGTAAGGGAAAATATGAAAAAGATTGAAGTTGAAGAAAGTTTTTTATAGACGACATGATAATTCCATTCAAAGGAAGAAATGTTACAAAAGTGTACATACGTAATAAGCCACATAATTAAGAGTTCCCATTGGCATCACATAGCGGTGTTGTACACGACTTTGAGATGTAGGGAGGGTACGGTACGAGAAACACCACTAGGCATTAGCCGAGATATTGTAATTATATATACAATTTAATTATATGTACATGGACCTCACCGACAAGTTATATCAAACTTGTTGAGTCCCAATCTGTAAAATAAATGTATAATTAAATAAATAAATAAAAATATATAAGCACGTTTTTTATGTTCATATTGATCTAAAGGATCTAAAACCCACATAAAATATTTTCATCATCCACGCAAGAATGTGTTGGGGTTGAAAGGGTTAAAGTAACAGCATTACAATGATAATGTTCATAACTATCGAAGGAGATACTTCTGACAACTGTAAAATTATTTATAATTATCTTTCTAATTTCCGTACACCTCATGTGTAATGTGTAGCCTTTCATTAGACCATTTGATGTGTAGACTTTCAAAGAGTAATATAAATATGCAAGATTCATAAATAAATGTTAACTATGCCTCTAAAGTTATTTTTCATAATCCTCAAACTCTATATCTACCGTACAACTCACATCGTGAAGTACACATGATCCCTATGTCATAGGTGGATATTAATTCATTTACTTCATATTCATTGGCTTAGTATTTAATATGAAGTTTCTTAACCATACACGTATTATAATTAGGCCCTTATAATCATGTACGACTTCAGTATTATAGATATACATTAATACATTGTTTATAATAAGTATTACAGAATCCTATTTTATTATATATATTCATTGCAATCGCTAATGATCAGTCAATGTTCCATAATTCACCATATATCACATTTTTTAGTCTAAATATCAAGATGTAGTGCAACAATAGTTAGTTGAAAGATACGTGTGACATGTATGATTGTAAAACCACCGTGCATTTCAGTGATTAGGATAAACTGGTAAACAAACGTTTCCTTTATTTATTTTTCTTATTATTTCATGATCTCTATACACAAGTAGATACATTAAATGAACGTTAATCCATAATCTGAAAAATACTTGAAAGAAATAAAAAACAAAACACAACATCTCAGAAATAATAATAATAATCAGTGAAATGAATCGTTGTAAAGAATTACTCAAATTTTGTAAAATATTAAGTAATACCTTTTTATCGAATTAAATATTGTCTCTATACGTTTGAAAATGGATGAGGGGCCAGTAATATTTAAATATTGTACAAGTAATAATTGTTATTTTCAAAAAAGCTAACAAATTATTATTTTCATAATCTAGATCAGTAAATCAATATTACTATGGCATATATAACATATGTTATGCGCAGATGTTACTGGTGGTTGTTACTAAACCCATTGTCAGGTGCTCTCCCTAGATTGACAATAATGTTTTAATATTCGAACATAAATTAAGTGAACAAACAAAAACAACATTTTAAATAAAAATATTATCGATGTAATTTTTAGACATATAATTGTGTTAATTTTGAAGGACCCTTACCTGCTGCTTCGAACGAACTGTAGTTCATGTGATAAATGATAGTTCGTTGCCTGTTTGACAAATCAGGGCATATCTGGTGAAGGCATAATAAATAGTCGTATTCCTCATTTATTAGCATTTATTTATTTATCCATGACAGAACACCATTTTTACTATTACAAATATTGTATTGTTACTGAGGATGGTGAATATATTCATACAAATATACAAACATAAATCATACAGGATAAGAACTTGGAAAAAATACGATTACCACAATAATAATGTACAACCACAGCGCTACAATATTAATGCTCATATAAGTGGTGGCTCAGTTGCTAAGGCTTCGTACTGCGGAGGGCAAGGTCCAAGGTTCGAATCCTCACTGAGCCAACGATCGGTACTTCACTCGTTGAATAAAGTTGACGCACAGGCCTATAGGCCCATGTCAACTGGCGAGTGAAGTTTTTTAAAATAAAAAAAATAAATAAATAAAAAAGTGCCTTGTTCAGTGATAATGTAAATACCAATGGAAATATATGCTATTCTATAAGTGTAAAAATTAGTAATGTAATACAGTACCTAAACTGAGTATCTACATAATAGGAAAAGAGGGTCCACAAACATAACTGCAACAAAGAAGAAAAGTGTATAGGCTACCATGAACTGTAACGATTAAAAATAGTACTGTAATATGTGCTATAAAAAGAATAAAGAAACAATAGAAGTAATTTGTAAATTTCAGATTGAGTTGATATTGGTATTCTTCTTTGTTAATAAATTTTCACAAAATCACCAATAAATAAAACTTTTTTCGAGGTCTTTCGCCAGCAAAGCTGGCATCATCAGGCAACACAAATTTTTATTTGGTTATAAATAAAACAATACAATAATTAATTTGGAAAACATATGTAAATAATTAAAAGAATTGTAAAATTGTAAACATATGGTAAATTACTAATAATATATAATATATATATTCAGAGAATTTGGGCTTCTTGCAATTAATATGTCTAAAAATGGTAATTTAGAATTAGATTCAGATTCATAAGTAAATTTTATTGTTGGGTAAAAAGAGTTCAATTGATTAAGAAAGTTTTTTAAATTTTGATTTGTATTAAATACTGTCAAAATCATAAAAACAAAATCATAACACAATATTGTCATTAAAATCCAAAGACGTATTCTATCTAAAAGCTGATAAAAGTAATGCTTTTGTTATATTGAACAAAACTGATTATTTTAGTAGAGTAACGAACATGTTGAATTTTGGTCCCTACACAGTCATCAATAAAAACCCTTTACCAAAATTTATTTCATGTACAATTAATTCTTTGAAACACTGCAAAACGTTGATAAATCCAGATCTAATTAAACATTTACATATTTCTAATCCTTCCATCCCACGACTGTACTGCTTACCTAAAATTCATAAACCAGGAACAAATATGCGTCCCATTGTAAATTCAATAAATACTCCAAACTACAACCTATCAAAATGGTTAACACAAAAGCTAAAACAACTAGATCCTTTTCCATCTTTAGCCATCAAAAATAGATACGAATTTATAAACTGTATAAAAGATTTAGAAATACAAGAAGATGAAATAATGATTTCTTTTGATGTTTCTTCTCTATATCCGAATGTTCCTCTAAAAGAAACAATAAAATTATTTGAAAAATGGTTCACATCAATCAATTTATGCAAAAAAGAAAGAGAAGAATATTTGATATTGGTTAACACCTGTATGAACCAAAATATTTTTCAATTCAATGATAAATTCTATTAACAAACAGAAGGTACTGCAATGGGAAATCCACTGTCCTGTTTTGTAGCCAACCTATTCATGATCAATTTTGAAATAAAAGCCAGAGAAACATTACCATATTTTCCTCAATATTGGTTTAGATATGTTGACGATATATTTGCAGTATTTAATACAAATCAAAATTTAAAAAACTTTCTTAATCAATTGAACTCTTTTTACCCAACAATAAAATTTACTTATGAATCTGAATCTAATTCTAAATTACCATTTTTAGACATATTAATTGCAAGAAGCCCAAATTCTCTGAAACTTGATTTTGATATTTATAGAAAACCAACGCATACAAACAGATTCATCACTAATGATTCATATCATCCTCCAGCTCAAAAAAGAGCTGCATTCCATAGTATGATTTATAGATTAATAAACACACCCTTAAATCAAGAAAATTTCGAAAAAGAACTTTCATATATAAAAGATATTGCTATTTACAACGGTTACAATCCTACATTGATTGATAATATGTTAAATAAATCTACTAAGAAAAAGATTAAAAAATCAAGAACTACATTGTTAGAAATAAAAGAAAAAGAAGAAAATTACTGGGCAAGTTTTACCTTTAATAAACAATTATCAAAAACTATTCAACATTCCTTCAAGAAAAATACAAACATAATTCCTTCGTTCAAAACTGTTAACAAATTAAAAAACAAATTAAATAATCCTAAAGACAAAATTAAAAATGAAAATCTATCTGGAATTTATGAAATTAATTGTGACAATTGTGAAGAAAAATACATAGGACAAACTAAGAGAAATTTAAAAATAAGATTTAAAGAACATTATTCACATATTAAATTTAATAGAGAAGAAAAATCAGCAGTTGCTAAACATTGCCTAACAACAAACCATAGCATCACAAAAGAAAATTCAAAAATAATAAAATCAGTTTCATCTTCAAAACATTTAAATTCCTGAGAAACCTATTTTATTAACAAAAGTGATTCGTCTTTAATGAATAATGAAAGTGGGCCTATTCAAAATTCTCGTTTATTATCATCACATTTTATACAAAATTATACACTCTAATATATACATATTTACATATATATATATATATTATTAGTAATTTACCATATGTTTACAATTTTACAATTCTTTTAATTATTTACATATGTTTTCCAAATTAATTATTGTATTGTTTTGTTTATAACCAAATAAAAATTTGTGTTGCCTGATGATGCCAGCTTTGCTGGCGAAAGGCCTCGAAGAAAGTTTTATTTATTGGTGATTTTGTGAAAATGTATTAACAAAAAATAGATGTAATAACAGCAAATATAATCCCGCAGTTGACAATATATCAATGGCCTTGAGATTAAATACCAAAAATATATAGAATCGCCAAATAAATAATATTGTACATGCACGGAGTCTGGTTAGTACCAACAGAATAAACAGTAGTAAAAAAAAAAAAAAAAAAAAAAAAAAAAAAAAAAAAAAAACTGTGAAAAAGAATCACAGTCAACCAGTTGTGGCGGTGAAGGAAAATTTGAGATGAGATTCCAGTCAAGAAAATAACACGTAGAGTTAAAATGAGGGAGGGATTCATCTAACAAGTAATTACCAAATATTGTAAAATAACATGTATAGTGTTAAAATGAAGGAGGGATTCATCTAACAAGTAATCACCAAATATTGTAAAATAACATGTATTGTTAAAATGAAGGAGGGATTCATCTAACAAGTAATCACCAAATATTATAAAATAACATGTATAGTGTTAAAATGAAGGAGGGATTCATCTAACAAGTAATCACCAAATATTGTAAAATAACATGTAATGTTAAAATGAGGGAGGGATTCATCTAACAAGTAATCACCAAATATTGTAAAATAACATGTAATGTTAAAATGAAGGAGGGAATCATCTAACAAGTAATCACCAAATATTGTAAAATAACATGTAATGTTAAAATGAGGGAGGGATTCATCTAACAAGTAATCACCAAATATTGTAAAATAACATGTAATGTTAAAATGAAGGAGGGATTCATCTAACAAGTAATCACCAAATATTGTAAAATAACATGTAGTGTTATCATGTAGGAGGGAATTCTTCTAACAAGTAATCACCAAATATTGTAAAATAACATGTAGTGTTAAAATGAAGGAGGGATTCATCTAACAAGTAATCACCAAATATTGTAAAATAACATGTAGTGTTAAAATGAAGGAGGGATTCATCTAACAAGTAATCACCAAATATTGTAAAATAACATGTAGTGTTAAAATGAAGGAGGGATTCATCTAACAAGTAATCACCAAATATTGTAAACTAACATGTAGTGTTAAAATGAAGGAGGGATTCATCTAACAAGTAATCACCAAATATTGTAAAATAACATGTATAGTGTTAAAATGAAGGAGGGATTCATCTAACAAGTAATCACCAAATATTGTAAAATAACATGTAATGTTAAAATGAAGGAGGGATTCATCTAACAAGTAATCACCAAATATTGTAAAATAACATGTAATGTTAAAATGAAGGAGGGATTCATCTAACAAGTAATCACCAAATATTGTAAAATAACATGTAATGTTAAAATGAAGGAGGGATTCATCTAACAAGTAATCACCAAATATTGTAAAATAACATGTAGTGTTAAAATGAAGGAGGGATTCATCTAACAAGTAATCAACAAATATTGTAAAATAACATGTAGTGTTAAAATGAAGGAGGGATTCATCTAACAAGTAATCACCAAATATTGTCTAACAAGTAATCACCAAATATTGTAAAATAACATGTAGTGTTAAAATGAAGGAGGGATTCATCTAACAAGTAATCACCAAATATTGTAAAATAACATGTAGTGTTAAAATGAAGGAGGGATTCATCTAACAAGTAATCACCAAATATTGTAAAATAACATGTAGTGTTAAAATGAAGGAGGGATTCATCTAACAAGTAATCACCAAATATTGTAAAATAACATGTAGTGTTAAAATGAAGGAGGGATTCATCTAACAAGTAATCACCAAATATTGTAAACTAACATGTAGTGTTAAAATGAAGGAGGGATTCATCTAACAAGTAATCACCAAATATTGTAAAATAACATGTAGTGTTAAAATGAAGGAGGGATTCATCTAACAAGTAATCACCAAATATTGTAAAATAACATGCAGTGTTAAAATGAAGGAGGGATTCATCTAACAAGTAATCACCAAATATTGTAAACTAACATGTAGTGTTAAAATGAAGGAGGGATTCATCTAACAAGTAATCACCAAATATTGTAAAATAAAACCAGGCGCAAAGCCAGTGCAACATTTATTTTTACTAAATATACTAAAAGTAAACACAAATTATATACACATTTTTTTGGAAAACTGATATTCCACACCTCATGACAAACAGTACGTATTAGGTAAATTGGATTGAGCCAATTTCAAACAAATGCGTCTAGTTCTGACATCATACAAATTACCCTGCCAATCCTTTGATTACATTCAGACAGATAACAATGTAACTCTACACATATGGGATGCCCAATTAAATGCCTTACTAATTACTGGCCAGTGCTTTGTTGAATGTTCGGATTTAATTGAAATTGCATTTTTATGCATTAATGCCATTATAATAAAATAATTTAATCTGGTAATATATAAAGAATGGTTTGTGATTGATTCATCTCTGCTTTAAATTTATGAACTTTAAAAAAATTCGTAACGTCATAGTCAATTCAAGATGTATGCCCTGTGTAAGTTCAAAACCCAAGGATCTTATTAACAACAACACTACTAACAAGATTTTTAATTTTTCCGAGACCATATTTTACTAATAAGTATTTCTAATCAAAGAGTTTAATACGTTTAATTAAAGAATATACAAGTCTTTATTAAGATAAATCTTCTGTAACTTTTATTATTAAAATTTCAAAGATCATTTTAATAAGGATGGTTAGTATACAGGGTTAGGAAAACAGCTGGAATATATTTATTAATATTAAAACTATCTAAATAAATGCAATGAAACTTTGTAGTTATGTGCATGTCCCTGTAACAAATACTTAGACATATTTTACTTGTTTTTTGCATAGCCAGAGATAGCCCATGAAGGAAGTCTTAAATATTTTAAAAGTAATCCTACCTCGAGTTATAATTCATTTTAAAGGTCTTTGTTTGTACAACACAAATGTGCAAACCTGAAGAAAGAAGTATCGCTTAGTCAGAATATATATGAAACCCGTAAAAAACGAACAGCCCATTAACAACATATAGTTGTTTTTGTATACACTTACCACACAGGCAACTGAAAAGATGTAGGTAATACATACCTTAACTACATTTATGTCCTGACGTGTAGAAATGGGAACAAGACTTTATTATAAAGGTCCAAAACATTCTATTTACTGAAAATTCAATAACTAAAACATGTGACTAATATATGACTTTCATTAAATGTTCCTAATATCATAAAGACTTACTAAACCCATACGCACACTGTGGTATTGAGCTAGCCGCCCACCCATACACGCACTGTGGTATTGAACATTACTATTAAGGTATTAACATTACATTAACATTTCCTCATTAAAATTTGCACCAGTACTGTCTGATAGTCCTTGAAAAGAATTTACCCTTAAATCACCACTAACATCATCATTTTCAATCAAGTCTGTATCGTTTGGTAGTTGGTCAATACACGTACAGAGGTATTATATCATTAAATTTCATTAAATATATAATACAGCCACTCAAAGAATTTAATGTCATATTACTAATTCTTCATAGCTATACAACGGTTATTTATTTAACAGCTTGAGATCCCTGTTGTTGATTGTTAACAATAACCAGAGTAACGAGAGACTGCGTTATAAAAAATAACTATGTTATTTAAGAAATATAAAAATAACTATGTTATTTGAGAAATATAAAAATAACTACGTTATTTAAGAAATATAAAAATAACTATGTTATTTAAGAAATATAAAAATAACTATGTTATTTGAGAAATATAAAAATAACTATGTTATTTGAGAAATATAAAAATAACTACGTTATTTAAGAAATATAAAAATAACTATGTTATTTGAGAAATATAAAAATAGCCATGTTATTTAAGAAGTATAAAAATAAGATTTATTTGACCGTATTTTTACTCCAAAAAAAGTTGATGAAAATTATTATAATAATTTGTTACATATTTTATTGTGAAAATTAATTAATTTTTTATATTCAATAAACCAAATTATGGCTCTAAGCATTAATAGACATACATATCTTATCCTTGTTTGAACAGGATTACGACATTACATTTTTTGAGGCTATATTTTCTGACTGGATCATCTTTTTAGCCTCAGGTTTCCAAGTTCGTACAAACAAAGACTGTTAAAATGATGTATAACTCGAGATAGGCTGACATTTAAAATTGTTAGAAATTCCATCATGGGCCATCCCCTGGCAATGCTAAAACAATTAAAACATATTTAAATGCTTAGTATAGACACATATAAATAATTACATAGTGTTATAACATTTCTTTCGATATTTTTTAAATTAAATATAGTTTTTTAATTAGCATAATACGTGTTGGTACATATACAGTACAAGTAAACGTCACACAACAAAAATTTATTACAATATAAGCACAAAATGCACAAATATACTACAATACAAGCACAAAATGCACAAGTATTATGGTGATCGATTTCGGTGAACCACGCTCACCTTCCTCAGACCAGAGGGATTCACAAAAGAATGGAAAACGGTGTTCAACAACTCAATTTATAGGCCTATGATCACGTGACCTCATTGGCTGGAATCGTCAAAATGGCGGCTGCTGTGATATTATTGGTTAATTCCTATTGTCTTTCACTTCCCTTCTTTTATTCGCTGAAAATATATTATTAAAAACTATTTCGGAATCAAAATTAACCTGTTCATTCATTAATTTATCACGATCCTTACATTTTTCTTTAAAAATAAATAACTCTTCCCAAGCATTCATGTTACGACCCTTCTTACAAAATTTTAGAATATCTACATTTTCATCTATTTTATTCAAACTGTGGGTACAATTCAGAAGGTGTTTAGCTACATTAGATCTTTCAGGTTTATTATTTTTAAAAGCAGAGACATGGTTTTTATATCTTTTGCTAAAATTTACAGTCTGACCTATGTAAAACATATTACAATCATTACAGTTAATCCTATATATTCCTGAATTATTAAATTTATCTTCACTTTCAATATTCGGGTGTAAAATGTTGGACATAGTATTACAAGTCTTAAAAGCTACTGATAAATTGAGTTTCTTAAATCTATTACCAACTCTTTGTGTAAACGGCCCATTGTAATGGATGGATACATACTTCTTTTGTTCTTTATCGGATTTTTCTTTTTTAAGTGTTGTTCGTCTATCGTCTCGAATTTTGTTTTCTATTTTCTTTTTTATTCTACTTCCAATTTCATCAATCATTGATGCTTTGTATCCATTTGCAATAGCTATTGATTTTATTAAATTTATTTCCTGTTTTCTATCTGCAACACTTAATGGTATTGAATACGCCCTATATAACATACTTCTGTAGCTAGCTGTTTTGTGAGACGGGGGATGGACAGAACTGTTATTTATGGTACAATTGGTTTGAGTAGGTTTCCTGAAAATTCTATATGAAAGTTTGTTATGATCACGAGTTATTTTTAGATCCAAAAAGTTAATTTCATTCATAGATTCGAATTCACTGGTAAAACTAAGCTTCTGGTGGTGACAATTAAGTATATTTAACATATTATCTAAGTCATTACATGATTTCTCGTTAAACAAAACCAGAATATCATCGACATAACGGGTGTAAAATATGATATCATGTTCCTTTTTTAATTTATCTAAAATGGAGTCTTCATGATACTGTAAATAAACTTCTGATAAAATGGCTGATAGTGGACTACCCACATATATTTTAGCCACAGACATTGAATGTAATGTATCTCAGTTGAAAGATTGTAACAGAAACGAAATTAGATATGATGTAAGTAAAATATGTAAAACAATGCAGGTCGAAACTAATAATTTGAAACAGGTTTTAGATTATAAAGTTTGTTTAGATGTAAAACAGAAATTACAGAATGAAGATCTAGTCGCAGTTAAAGCGGATAAGAGCAACGCAATTGTAATTCTGAAAAAAGAAGATTATATTACTAAAACTGAAGATTTTATCAAGGAAAATAAATTTCAAGAACTAAAAGGTGATCCTACAAATAAATATCAGGATGAAATTAATAAAGTTGTAAAATCTTGTACAAAAGTTATTACTGATAATGTTCGTTTTAGAGCTTTTATGAATAATCCTAAGGCACCCACAATGAATGGTATTCCGAAAATTCACAAACCTAATGTACCTATTAGGCCCCTGGTAAATTTCAAATCTGCGCCTACTTACAACGTATCAAAGATATTGTCCAATATTTTGACTTCTGCTTTGAACCTTGAAAATAAATATACCGTTAAGAACAGTATTGATTTTGTTGATAAGGTCAGTCATGTAAAATTGTGTAATAAGACTAGGTTAGCCTCATTTGACATATGTAATCTATACACTAATATTCCAGTTGATGAAGTGATTAACTTAGTTAAGGAAAAACTTGTAGAACAACAATATGAAAAAATGTATGTAAATCAAATTGTAAAGTTGCTCAAAACTATTTTGAAACAAAATTACTTCCGTTTCAATAACAAATTTTACTTACAAAACGATGGTTTAGCTATGGGTAGTCCACTATCAGCCATTTTATCAGAAGTTTATTTACAGTATCATGAAGACTCCATTTTAGATAAATTAAAAAAGGAACATGATATCATATTTTACACCCGTTATGTCGATGATATTCTGGTTTTGTTTAACGAGAAATCATGTAATGACTTAGATAATATGTTAAATATACTTAATTGTCACCACCAGAAGCTTAGTTTTACCAGTGAATTCGAATCTATGAATGAAATTAACTTTTTGGATCTAAAAATAACTCGTGATCATAACAAACTTTCATATAGAATTTTCAGGAAACCTACTCAAACCAATTGTACCATAAATAACAGTTCTGTCCATCCCCCGTCTCACAAAACAGCTAGCTACAGAAGTATGTTATATAGGGCGTATTCAATACCATTAAGTGTTGCAGATAGAAAACAGGAAATAAATTTAATAAAATCAATAGCTATTGCAAATGGATACAAAGCATCAATGATTGATGAAATTGGAAGTAGAATAAAAAAGAAAATAGAAAACAAAATTCGAGACGATAGACGAACAACACTTAAAAAAGAAAAATCCGATAAAGAACAAAAGAAGTATGTATCCATCCATTACAATGGGCCGTTTACACAAAGAGTTGGTAATAGATTTAAGAAACTCAATTTATCAGTAGCTTTTAAGACTTGTAATACTATGTCCAACATTTTACACCCGAATATTGAAAGTGAAGATAAATTTAATAATTCAGGAATATATAGGATTAACTGTAATGATTGTAATATGTTTTACATAGGTCAGACTGTAAATTTTAGCAAAAGATATAAAAACCATGTCTCTGCTTTTAAAAATAATAAACCTGAAAGATCTAATGTAGCTAAACACCTTCTGAATTGTACCCACAGTTTGAATAAAATAGATGAAAATGTAGATATTCTAAAATTTTGTAAGAAGGGTCGTAACATGAATGCTTGGGAAGAGTTATTTATTTTTAAAGAAAAATGTAAGGATCGTGATAAATTAATGAATGAACAGGTTAATTTTGATTCCGAAATAGTTTTTAATAATATATTTTCAGCGAATAAAAGAAGGGAAGTGAAAGACAATAGGAATTAACCAATAATATCACAGCAGCCGCCATTTTGACGATTCCAGCCAATGAGGTCACGTGATCATAGGCCTATAAATTGAGTTGTTGAACACCGTTTTCCATTCTTTTGTGAATCCCTCTGGTCTGAGGAAGGTGAGCGTGGTTCACCGAAATCGATCACCATAATACTTGTGCATTTTGTGCTTGTATTGTAGTATATTTGTGCATTTTGTGCTTATATTGTAATAAATTTGTGTTGTGTGACGTTTACTTGTACTGTAAATTAAATATATCCCAGACTTTAGCCCAACCCAGTATATTTACCTGGCCTTAAGGGGTTTCTTTCGCACAGATTTTTATCTTCTGAATTACGAGCGTAGCCAATCCTCAATATTTTTATTTAATGCCAACTGATTTTTATAACTTCCTAGTAGCACACACATAAAATACCAATTTTTAAACTTTACCGTTGAAAAAAAAAATCTTTGTTGTATTTATAAATATGAAAACATACATCATACTAACTAAATATGAAAATATTGTTTCTAGTTGATACACATCAATCAAATTAATTAATCAAATCAAACAGTACTGATGGGGGATAGTTGACATAGGTGCTACACCACTATCTTATAGTGCAGGAAACAACCAAAGTAACTTTAGTTTAGTGATGCTGATACTACGTTTGTACTACGTGACAGTTACTACTTCATGACTATTGTTGACTGCACATCTTTACTGTTGGTAAAGATTGGTCGGTAGCGTAGTTGGTTCAATCCCAGCTTCATGTGGGTTCTCAGTTCGATCCCAATCAGAGTCAATACATTTTGAGAAGGATCAGCTGATAATCACCGGCTGTTCATTTGTCATTGGGCTATTAATTAATGACACTTTCTAAGGAGTAGTCGGCCTTAGTTTGTAACAATAACTACATTCACTCATCTAAACTCATCACACTCATTCGAAATCCATATTCGCCCATATCTTGACGATTGGCGTCTTATGAATAAATAAAAAAAAATAAATAAATACTGTTATAACAACACTAAAACTCGTAAAATTATTTTACATATAACAAAACGTTTAAGCGATAATATGTAGCTTTGCAGAGCAATCTTTTATGAACTCAAACACAATTTATAGTTTTATTACGCCACTTAAAATGTACTATGGATACCGATTACAGTTCTTATACATAACATTTTACATTAAAAGAGTTTTAAATATTACTTTAAAAAATAGTATTTAAATAGTTTTCTGAGTTGTAAAAGTGTAATATAAATTATTAACCTACAGTATATACTTAAGAACTACACTAATATTTAACGTGAAATACCTCAATATACTTTCATTAAATATATAATACATTTACATCATATAATAAAGGGAATTTAAGGTGAAACTCATTAAATAAACTGAAATCACGAATTCAAATATTTCATACTTAATCCTTACTTCCCTACGTCCTAATCAAAATTCTTAACTGTGAACTTGACTACCCTCTAACATGGACACCCAGACTTCTATAGTAGTGTCCACGCTGGTGGCAACCATTGAGTGAACTATATATATAACTAGTACGGAATACAACATCCATTATATAGGTAAATATTCTTAGGCAATTTTTACTATTACTGATCTAGATTAATTTTATTATAAACTTATTACTTAATCGCTCACCTCAAATTGAAAGACCATTTATGTCTGTCAAACTCCCCTTACTCGTTGTGCTGTCAGAGAGGGATGTTGGATAATATTACGAGGGTTGGGACCTGCTCAGTGAATAAGAGGCTGATAGTTTGACCATCTCTGGTCTGTCCCTACAATGTAAAGGAGGGGGGGGACAATAGAGTCCCAAGGGGAGTTCCTGTCCAAGACGGGAGTGACTGACACGCAATACAAGACCATAATAACGTAGGGTTTGGTTGGTTTGATTAAATAATAACTAAATAATACCTAAATAATAATAAGAATTTAGGCCCAATATAACTCTGTATTGCCATGTTTATTATTATTTCATCATTAAATATCTATTCTATTAAGCATTTTACGTAATAATAAAAACTCTGGAATTTCCAAGCGTATAAACGAATAGTATAATTTATAGAGAGGGGTGGATATTGTCTGATTTATACTATTAGATAAAAGAAACAAAAATGAGATGTGGTAGCGATATGTTCCTTTAATCCTACACTGTAAATAATACCAACCAGTAATACAGTTCTTAAAATTGTCAATGAATGATCTTACAGGACATTTTACATTTAAATTAGGAATCCCAGATTTGATTTTTATTCAATAAACTTATATTCTTCATTAGTTTATGAACACCGTTTTGACACTTTCCATTTTTTTAATCGGTAATGTATCTCTGTAAGCAAATTGGTAAGCATAAATGTAAAACAAATACATTCCCTTTGAAACAAATAAATAAAAACTATATCTAAGATCATATATTTTTTAGGTTTGTATGAAACTAAGAATTATTTATACATAAATAGAAACTTACAGTAAGACAAATGATATTAGCTAACATATTCCGAACAAACACCTAATTAGGGTATAGTGAATGAGAATGGGAAATGAATTATATTTCACCAATAAAAGTAAAAAATAAATAAAACAAATGAAACGAACAAAGTGAATTCCAAATGTAAAAAATATTAAGGCATTTAAAATGTATTATTTGTTAAATTAATAAGTTAATAATTGTTCGTGTTTAAAACGTTTATTTTTCAAGCATAAGAGAAAGAGTAACAATATATCAATAAATTAGAAAGCCAAACCAAATTTAGTTAATAAAATAAGATTTATATTTGTATAACAACAAATTACAAATAGATATAAAGTAATTTACTTAGTCAACATAACAAATTTTTCGTATATCATGAATAAATTACAAAACTACGTATCCTGATGCTCATGGATAAATGAATAAATCATGGTTTTACCATTGAGAGTAATCTATTGGAAGAATCATTTATGACAGTGTTTCACCAACGTTGTATTGTTAAATTGGAAATAGAAACCTATTGTCCTCAGTTGAACAAATATTTATCTAAATTCAGCAGGGTTCATAAAAAAACCATGGAATAATGTAAACAAATTATAATAATAATAAAAACAATACATGTATATACACAAAAATTAATAATTCATAATAAATAAAAAAATAAGTATAATATTTTATATTATTTTTAAAAATAATATTATAATGCCTTATTTCATCAGTGATTTCATAGTACTTTATAGAGCATGTTTGAAATAATGGAGATATTTTAATGTTTATGGCTATGACTGGACCTATCACAAAAGCGACAAATAAAATGTATAAATCAATATGTATAAAGTTTTCAAATGTGTTCTTCAATTCAGGACGGTTATAGTGATTTGTTACATACTGGTTTCTGAGAGAAGATTTTGATTTAAAAATAAAGTATAGAGAGCTGATGAGAATGTAGGACAAATTATTGTGCTCAAACATTTTATCGAACTCGTGCATAAAACAACAATTTCATCTCAGAAACATCAGCAGTAGCTTAGTTACTATAATTATTTATACATTTTAATCATATTTGATTTGTTCACCTATATAAAGACGTTTTTGGTAACTACTGGTTAACATTGGAAACGCTCGGAATTATTTAAATTTATTGTCACAAAAGTATTATTTATTTAGCTTTCTCTTTTTAAAAAGGGCGTAGAACCAATCAGAGATGAAACTATAAACTCGTGAGTTTATAGTTATAGTACGTGTTCTGTGACTATTGAGACGTTTTATGATACATAAATTAAGGAATAAATAATAATAAAATACATTGTTATTACTAGAATAAATTTAAGTAATATAAACCAAATTTAAATTTCAGCATTTACATTCAACATATTGTATAGGTGAACTTCAATAATTTGTGATTTCTTTTTTTAACTTCACTCGCCAATTGACATGGGCCTACAGGCCTGTGCGTCAACTTTTTATTTAACGAGTGAAGTACCGACCGTTGGCTCAGTAGGGATTCGAACTTTGGACCGTGCCCTCCTCAGTCCGAAGCCTTAGCCACTGAGCCACCACGCCGGCATATATATGATGTTTGGATTATTTTATATCCAAACATCATACATATATTAAAAGATCGTAAATACTTTATTTAATTTAAAATGTTTTGTATATGTCTTTGTATCTCCCCAATGTCTTTGTATCTCCCCAGGAAACAATCAATATATATATTATATATATATTTTTTTTTTAATTATAAAGAATTCAATACTACCCTTGTGATTGAAAAATAAAAATTAAAACTTGGCATATAGAGGTTTAAAAGTTTTAAGATCAAACTTAAATAAATATTGATCTTGATGCAGTAAAGTATAGAATATTTTGTATCGAAGCAAATAATTTAAGGGAAAGTGAGTATCTGGGGAGGGAGGCTGTGAACTCAACCACTGAAGTTTTTAATTTTTCACGTCACTGCGCACCACTCTTATGTCTAATATTATATTTTGTTCCGATGATACAAGAAATGAAATCCTTTGTGGTTTCCCTTTTATTAAAACGTTTGAATAATACATGAACATTGTTTTAGTGTTAAAATATAGTGTAAATAATTATATATTAGTTTTAAATATAGTGTAAATATTTAGTATATTATTTAGACTGTTATATTTTGACAATTATTCATACTTCGCTGTTTATTTTAGTTACATCTCTCATTAACTGCGTAAAAGAGAAAAGACCTTACCCTTTTCACAAGACAAACATCAACGAAACATGTTTAACATATGATCTACAGTGACAAAAATACATCCTAACATGATTCAAGTATGAGCTATGCTGAAGTATTTATTTTTATAAGCAGTGAGCCTAAAATTTAATTGTTAAAAAATTTATAAAACTTTGTATTTTTTTAAACTTTTGTATCATGTAGATGTTTATTTTTTCTCCTGACGTGTTTATTTTTGTTGTCTCATTGCATCCGTACAACCACGTACCTATCGTATGTCGCATCATAACAAGAAGTATGTTTTTTGGGTACGTAATTTAGTTTGTCACATGCTGCTTATATATGTTTATGTTTACACTTTATTGGTAAAGTGTGCGTGATTTATAGCCTTTAGTGGGTACAGATGCCCAATTAAGGCATTGGTCCCCTCACCTGTTAAAACGAGACCAATTTTTGTATTGTAGGCTTGTTGGTCAACCGGCTTTTAATGTTCCACTCCACGGCAGCGGCACAGGGTTCAGGTCACACAGGGAATCGAACCCGGATCGTGTGGCAATTCACCACCTTAGCCCCTTTGCTACGACCGCTCCGTTAGTATACTGTATGAATACTAAAGAAGAGATCTATTAATTGGCTCAAATATAAGTGGAAATTCGTTAACTCAATTCCCCAGTAAAACCAAACAAACTTCCAATTGCAACTGATTTTTGCTACATTGTTGCAATTGAGAATCATGCTATTGTTAAATTACTTTAAAAACACAACACCTTAACTTTAAGATCAGTTCTTAACTCAAATATCGTTATTTACAGCAATACCAAACTATGTTATGCAAGTAAAGAATCTACAACCACATAAATAAACTATTGTTTTCCTTATTATGTGATATGTTAAATATATACTGTAGGAGTATAAATGAAAATAAACAGACTTTTGACACATTTATTTTGCTCGCTAATAATTTGAAATATAATATATTATTTAAATATGCAAGGGGGCAGTCTCACTCCACATAAAACACTAAAAACATGGGTTTCTATTTCAACGATTCGATTCGTTATCATGATCGTTTCGTAAAAGATGAAGTGTGATTTGATAGGCGAAGAACTGTACTATTGGACCATAGGTTGGTGTTAATTGAGAATTTTATAATTTATTTAAATTTTTATACGTGAAAATGTACATATCATTCTTGACGTTTTGAATTTAAAATAATTAAATAACAACTTATGGTCCACTAGATTGGATCTTTAATGATCATGAAATGTTTACTATAACATTTATAATAATTAATATGAACTGTTCAGTTGAAATAAAACAGCACGTTTTGGTGCGCAGGTAGTAAAACCGTATGTCCACTACAGTGTAGGGCTATCTCCTAGGGTGGACTTCCTAGCGATGACTTTGTGGTTTGGAAAACCGCCACCTTAATACTTACTTATCTTCTAATACAGAAACATTTTTAAATAAACTTATTTGCAGGACGTTGAACAGAAAAAAGTGACACTTAAAGAAAAAGGAGTAAAAACGTCAACCATATGTTTCAATGATCCGGCACGTTCTATAAAAAACTAATAACAAACTTATAACTAAAAGATCTATATTATTATTGAAATCATATATTTTATCTTTAGTTGTAAGTTTATTACATTTATAAGTTGACATTTGCTGTGAGTTTTTTCCGACATTTACATATCGGAGCATGTCACATAAATACGGAGTGTATTGGCCACATGTGGCTGTAATATACACAAGGTGGATCTACGAGAGACACATAAATATGAGACTCCCCTCCCCCGGCCACATGTGGCCAACCTTCTAGTTTATAGTTGAGTTGAGAATATACAATATACAATGTTTACCACTTTAGTTAAATTATAGGTTCTCGGTGATTTATCTTAGTGCGTTGATTTATCAGCAAATTATCTACTAATGTACTATAATAAAATAGAATGCCTTCACATTCTTTGACATACACTTTCAGAGGTATAACTACTGATAAAATTTATTTTATAAATATGTTATCGTCAAGGTAATTTATTGGGCAAAGTAAAATAAGTCATGTATAGTATAGAACTAGAATATAATAAAATATAGTCCCACACTATAAGTATAAGAAATAGTCAATAAACATATCTTTATAATACAACATATCAAGCTGTAAGTAATAATATAATTAATAATTGATTGAATTAAACAATTTTAATATAGATTTAATATAGATTAAAACAATCTACATAAAAAAAATTATTAAATACAATATTATTGGTAACTTAAAACTTCTTATAAATTTTATAATATATAAATATATTACTCTGTACCTTCATAAGTATAAAATGGATGCCATACATTTGCAAAAGCAAATAGATAATTTTGTTATTCATGTGGGGTTATGTTAGTTTTGCAATGATGGTGTGTTTTTATAACTGCCCTCCAAACTATTGTAAAGCATTGCATTACTCTTCCATCAGATGGATGAGATTGGATTGGGGTCTGGGGTGATTCCCTCTATCACCACAACAAGAAATGAAAAGGGGGTTCTAAGATAGAATTAAATTTTTGAGATTTTGAGGGTGCGTTGTTGAGGTGATAGTATTAGTGTCAAATACATTCGAAACACATTTTAGATATATCATTCGTCCCGTTTAATATTATCTAGTATCATTGTAATATTGAAACAAATTATATCCATTAAAACTGTGAACATATATTCTAAGACATACCTTACAGGTTCTGCCTCATAATTTTGTTACAATACATATTATATCATCTGTTATACTAGTCTATGACTATTGAAGATGTTTTCAAGTGTACTAAATTTTTGTACGTAAATGTGACTGAAATCTGTAAAAAAACCCGTACACTGTAAAAACAACTAAAAAAATCTTATGTATGTGATTGGACAAACTTCATAGGAACTGTAATGGACTTGTTATAAGTTCGCTGCACAAGCATTAATCGTTGAAATCAGCGAACAGTTGGATCAATAGACGTGTTTGTTGTATCTAAATGTTATGAGATTGTGCTTTATGCGTATATTTGTATGTAATAATGTGGTGTGTTAGTTTTCATATAGGACTGTGTAGGGAGATATGTATAAGACATAAGACGTTTATTTCCAATCAGAATACAATTATGTACATAGGAATTGTAATTAATGATACATCCATCTGGAACAATACCTAATCAATAAAAATATTCTAAAAATCCATTAATTAGTCCAGAGTTTAAAATAATGGCCCTATTTCAGCATTCATGAACTCTTCTATTGAATAAAAAGCGTTATCCATCAAAAGCCTCTTAACCTTCCTTAAAAATGATTTATCAAAATTGATGATTGTATTTTCTTTGATGAACTTATTTATTATTCTGCATGTTGTGTAATAAGTAGACAGCTCAAATTTACTGGTGCTGTGGAATGGGTAGTATATATAATGCTATCTTGTGTTATGATTTTAATTATAAGGATTGCCAAATTTATTTTTATTTTTAATATAATATTTACAAATTTCAAAAACGTATAGGCTTGGAAGTGTTAAGATTTTCCTTGATATAAATTCTGATCTACAATGATATCTAAGTGGCTTTTTGAATATTATCCTAATAGCTTTTTTTATTTTGAAAATCCTGTTAAAATGTTCTGCTCCCGTGCTTCCCCAAACGACTAATCCATAAGTAGCTAAACTTTGAAAATTAGAAAAATATACTCTTTTAATTACATCATCAGATACAAAATTAGATAAAACTTTTAGAGAAAAACAAACTGAATTAAGTCTTTTAGGATATTATTATAAGCAAATAGTCAATATGCTTATAAAATGTTAATTGTGGGTCTATATAAATGCCAAGGAATTTAGTAAATGGTTGTACGGCTAGATTTGTGTAGGAAGGAAATTTCAAATTAGATTTTGAAAAGTCTATTATATGCATTTTTAAAGGATTCAATTTTAGACCGTTGGCACCAAACCAATTATTTAAGTTCCTCTAAACATTCAGTTACTTTACTGGACAGACACTGTAGAGTGACGCTTCTCACAAGGGCTGAAGTGTCATTGCATATTGTCATATATTGGCCATATTTACTTTTGAGTTAGAAGGAAGATCGGCCATAAAGATTATGAATAGTATTGGCCCACAAATAGATCCTTGAGGACACCCCACAACACTTTTTTTACAGTGTGAGTAATACGTTCCTTTTTCATCGTCAACAATTACTCTCTGATATATGTCACTAAAGTATTGACTAAACAACTTTTTCGAAATACCACGAATGCCATATCTGTCCATTTTTTCAATCAAGATACTACTCATAGTATCGAAGGGTCCTGTTAGGTCGCTAAAGACGCCCGCTGACGGCAGCCTGCTTTCAAGTCCATTGTGAACCATTTCAGTGAGTTTAAGTACTGCGTCGACAGTGGCTAAGTTTTCTCGGAACCCATATAGTTCTTTATTGATTATATTATGTTTTTCAGGAAATGGGAGTAATCGATTTAAAATTAAACGTTCCAATATATTAGAAAAAATTTGCTGTAAAGATATAGGGCGGAAATTATCAAGATCAGGATCATTTTTCTTTTTAATGAGTTTTATGACCGAATATTTGGCCAATTTTGGAAACACCCCTAAGAAAAGTGAATAATTGAAAATGTAAGTTAAGTGAGGTGCAATGATGGTTGATATATGCTTTACAAGGAACATCGGAATTTCGTCCCATCCTGCCGACCTTTTATTTTTAACCTTGCTGATAACAGAAACTACTTCACTGGTTTGGATTGGCCATAGGAACAGTGTTTCCTCTACCTTGTTACGGTACTCTTCGCAGGATTTCATTGCAGCATTTAAGTTTAGAGACAAACTCAATCTATCCCTGACGGTAAGGAAGTGTTTGTTTAATAAATTAGCTGCCTCCGCTCCTAACTTAATCAATTCAGTTCTATTACTGACACTCAACATAACCGATCTATTACTATCTTTAAGCTGTAATTTATCTAACATCACACTAGTATTAGGTTTCCCTAGTTCATTATTGATAATCTGGCCCTTGATACATTGTCAGCTAATTGTATGTTTTATGATTACTATACATAAGTTTTGCCATTTTAGTCACTTTTCTTAACTTATTTTTGTAGTTTTATTCTTAACTTATTCGAAACCAATACATGTAGGTTTCGTTTTTCTATACTTAGTTTAATATTATCATTAGACACCCATTCTTTTCTAGTAGATTTTAATTTTTTATCGACGATTGTTTAAGAAATTATATGTTAAAATGTAATAAAAACGTCTCTAAAAATATTCTGTACAAGTCATTAACAAAAGAAATATTACAATCACTGTTAGACACAGCATACAATGCAGACTAGCTTTCCTCATTTAGGCTGTTATGGAACAGCAAAATACTATTGTTAGTAAATTGTCTACAAGTAGATATTCTTTTATGTGTTGTGTTGTTTATATTAAATTTCACCAGCACAGGTGAATGGTCGGATAAGCCAGGGTCAATTACATTAGAATTTGTAATTTTTACATTTATATTACAAAATATGTGGTCTATACAACTAGAGGAACTACTCGTCACCCTAGTTGGGACATTTACACATGAAATTAGGCCATATGAATTAATGACGTCCTGTAACTGTGTTGAATTATATTGAAATTTAAGAATTTGACGTCCTTTATTATTTAGCTAAGCAAGTGTTTTTATTTGATTGAATATGCTATTTTATGTTAATACTGAACAACTAATGTAATTAAATATTTTTAATATAAAATATGCTAATTTGACGTTTGTTATACAATGTTACTAATTGTCAACAACAAATAAAATGATTTGATTTGATTTGAATATTTACTATCTTTCAAAGTGTCAATGTTAAAATCCTCACCTAATATTAATTTCTTTTTTGAGTTGTTTGTATTTTTTGAAACATTTTCCAGTAAATTTGTTAACTGAGTAAAAATTGTTCATAATTCTTTGAACCTGGAATTCTATAAATTATTCAGCAAACTGTTTATATTCTATCATGTCAGACGCAAATGGCATTAATTCGCTGCTTAAGAGAATGCATGAGCCTCCACGATTGCGTGACTCTCTGAAATAACCGGTAACATAGCATAGACTGCTCCTATTTAAGTATTCTTTGTTTTCAAACTTTAGCCAATGTTTGGTCATTAACAATATTTTTAAGGACGAAGTATTTTGTGTTAAAAATATGTCGAGTTCCTCTAGTTTATTATAAACCCCTTGAATATTATAATTCACTATCGTAAGTTCAGATTTACTCTTATTAGAGTTCATCCTAAAAAGTGTCGCCTATAAAATTGACTTGGTCCGCTGCGGGTAATCGGTAGTTGGCAGGTGGTGGCCCGTCAGTCATTGGTGGCTGGTCCCCGGTTGGACGTTAGTCAGCAGATGGTAGTTGTCCCAATGGTTGATACTGCTCTGAGGGTGGATTCTGAACGATGGATAAAATTTGACTTGGAGGCAGTGGTGGGAACTGGTCAGTAGAGTTGAGTTGGAGTTCAGAAGATTAAGCACTTTATAATATTACGCAGGATATTTATAAATTCGTGGTGCTTAAGGCCATTTCGTAAGTTCCTCCTTGATCGCTCGTCCTGTACAATAATTCTTACTGCTGCGCCAGTTGCCTTTTGAAGCGCTACTATGTTTTTCACAAACAGCTGAGGGTGTATGTTATCTCTCATACAACCAAGTGGGGAACAAACAAGTTTTTTAAACTCGCGATATAGATCGTCCTCTGTTAAATGATCCAGTGCATTGTTGTAGTCTTCCTCTGTAGGTTTATCACAATATTTTGGCTTTGTAATTAAACCATAAACAGCTGCTTGGTTTTTAGAGCATTGAATACACAGATAGCTGTTCACACACTCAGAGACCTTGGGGCGACCAAAACTCTTTCTACATTTAACGGCCACACCAGCGCTCATCTGTTGTTGGTCTCCAAAGTCCCCTGAGATGCAATGGGCGAACGCCACCTCAGGATCATGTTCATAAGTGTTTAATGTCTGCCATATCCGCTTCTATAATTTCGATCTCCTGCTTCCAAGGGGTCTCATATGTGAATATTTGTAAGTGGGTTATCCCCATCTTTAACCTGGATGGTTACTGTTTCTGATGCCTCCACCAATACGGCCTCTGATTGAAGTTCCGTAGTAGTAAAAAAGTCCTGCACCATTGAGTTTGCTATGTTTATTATTTCCCTTGATATATAACTCTTGCCTCTCTTATTGATGTGCAGACCATGTTTAGTATGATAACTACTCTGTAGAGGATATAGATCCAGTATCTTGATATTGGGTTGGTTGTAGGTTAGATTTCCTATCATTAAATTTGTATCCTTTATCAATTCATTAACATTACTATTTGCACTTAGGTCATATCTATATGGAATTGCCAATAATATAATATTGTTGTGACTAAATAGTTGCAGTTGATCTTATATATACTTGGAATATATTTTTAAAAATAGTTGTTTATTTTTGCAAGTTTGCTGTGTTATATTATTAGTTCCACCGATTACTACAACGCAGTCTTTCTTTGACAATGTCTTGAATTCAGTGGAATTGGTTATGGAGAGCATTATTGGTTGGATTGTTGCACCTGGTTGACATATACCATAGATTTTATATTTTCCATTGTTCTCAAGTCCTAGGATGGTGGAGAGTCCTCTTCCTTGGCTGTCACTAGCCACTGTTAATACATGTTTGTTTGGCTGTATGGCCATGAGTTCTTCTTGTTGATTTATTTTAGGCTTCGAGATGCTTCTCTTCACGTTCCTGGTGTTGATTTTACTGATAAGACATGGCGTATCATTAACGACATTATTAAAATCGTCATCAGTTGATTTGTTGAGGATTTCAAATCTATTCTTCTGTTTTTCTCCTTTCCTCCATCATTAATTAAGCACCGTCTATGGGCTGCCCTGTTCTTTTTTTATTTTTTACTAGTTCCCAATCTTGCGTGCGTAGTAGGGTTGTCTTTTTTGGTTGCCTATGGGTACTGGGTATGTTCTCAGTTTTATTAATAATTAACTGTTGTCTATCTTGTTTTGCTTCACTAAACCATTTAAGAGGGGAGTATCTTGATTAACCTTACAATAGTGATTGGCTACATACTGCGTGTTTGCCAAGACATGGATACCGCATTCAAACGATTTCTTTTGTTGAATGCATGGAATCTCTATGACATTGTTTGGTTGCACCCCCATATTTCTAGCGACTATCTCAGCGGAGATTCTGTTTAATAATCGCAAGGAGTCAAAATGATTTGATTTATTGTGTCCTCTATCAAAAATTAATAAACTCCAATGTGATGCGCTGTCATCCTTTGCGGCATCAGAACAATCACTTATGCACGCAAAGATGAATGGTCTCACCAGGGCAAATAAAAATTTGAAGCAGTCACTGTCATTTACAGTATCTGGCGTGGCAAATTGGATAGTTGGTGTTACTGACGGACCCAGGAACAAGATGTCATCACAGTCAATCGACTCGGAAATGGCAGTAAAATAATCATTAATTACTCTGTCCTCCAGCCACTTATTCCTGCCCCAAGGATTAGTATTACACTTAACATATTTATTTTGGATAAATTTCCAATTCAAGTTTTTTAGTTTTTTTATATCCCTGTATTTAGAGTTATCTTTTTCGATATATTGGGATTTAATAATGTGTATTTCATTTTGTAAGCACTGATTGTCTCTATTTAGTGAGTCACATTTATAATGAGAGTCTTGAAGTTCCCTCTTAAATTTTGCTATGTTATATTTTAGAGATATTTTTTCATCGTATTCCGCTTCTTGTATGTAAAATGATTTATTCATTTCCAGTTCTTTTTGGTTTTTTTTCTAACCCTAATTTGGTAGCTAGGGAAACAATTTCCCTAAGTGATAAGTCAAGGTTGTTGGTTTTTCCTCATTATCTAAGAGGGTCGTATCAGATCGTTTTATTAGTAGTTTTATAGTACTAATAAGATTTAATACGTCACTGTTGGGATAATTAGCTTTCAATTTATTTATTTCATAAGATATCTGGGCTATGTACTCCTCCATATGTTGACGATCATCAGAGCATTCAAAAACAAGGTCATCAAAATAACTCATGTTATTATTTAAAATAATTATAAAACGTCACAAGAAGTATATGTTATATGTGATATATTTACATAGGTCTAGGGTCAATTAAAAATGTTTGTAAACTCCTAAAGAGAAGAAAATAAAGCCGTGGTAATGATTACTCAGGAAAGATATAAAATACTGTATTCACAATTGAACTCGGCAAAAAGTATGTCCTTATGGAAGGCCTCGAACGCAGTTTATCGATGAGCAGGACATATGAACCAAACTCTACCGTCTCAGCCACGGAGACAATGGTGAACTGGCGACTTGACTCGTTGATAAGGTGCTGCTATCAGAAGTTATGACAGCGTGGATGTGTGCAGTAAAAGTCCAATCCTCGTTAGTGAGGTTAGTATTACACGATGCCAAAAGTACTTACTGTGTCACATTACATACACACGGAACTATATAAAAAACGTCAAGCACCCTAAAATAGATCAGCCGACCGGTTATTTACGCCACGAGAACACTATAACACATTATTAACATAATTAATCATGGAGCGTAGGTTCCCACGTGATCACCGTGTAGGCTCAGGCCTACCAACCTCAATGATTGTGTAAGTCGTGTGTTATAAGTTCACTGCACAAACAATAATCGTTGAAATCAGAGAACATTTGGATCAATGGACGTGTTTGTTGTATCTAAACGGTACGAGATTGTGCTCTATGCGTATATTTGTATGTAGTAATGTGGTGTGTTAGTTTCCGTATAGGACTTTGTAGGGGGTTATGTATAATCAATGACTGTGTAAGTCTTGTGTTATAAGTTCGCTGCACAAGCATTAATCGTTGAAATCAGCGAACAGTTGGATCAATGGACGTGTTTGTTGTATCTAAATGTTACGAGATTGTGCTTTATGCGTATATTTGTATGTAGTAATGTGGTGTGTTAGTTTCCGTATAGGGGGGGGGGGGAATGTATAATCAACAACTGCGTAAGTCGTGTGTTATAATTTAAAATAGTTGACGAGGGAATGTGGAGGGGGCAGGTTCCTTTATTTGAGAATGCCAGTGGCTGAGCAGTTTAAGGCGTCAGGGCTTTAAACCAGACTGGTTTAGAGTCCTGATCTTGTCTGTTAGTTTGTATCAGTAAAGTTGCTCTGTACATTCATGTCAACTGTACTGGTTCTACCCCATACTTTCTGATAAGTTCTCCACACAGATCAATAGTGTATCGATGGCCAGAGTAAGTCGGCCTCTCCTTAAAAAGATGCATAAACGTGTTGAAGTGACTCACCATTTTGCCCTCATGTGAGGCTCGTAATATTGAAAATTGTCTTCTAAATTTTGTTCAGACTTCATTCTCCAGTTTATATTTTTCTGCTGGTCTGTGAAGAATGCTGGCCTGTGAGGAACCCTGGCCTGTGAGGAATCCTGGCCTGTGAGGAACTTTGGCTTCTGAGAACCCAAAGTCAACGGGTGAGGTTCTGGGCCTTAGGCACAGATCCACCATACCAGCCCAGTTTGTGTTTTAAGTTAACGTCCTAGCTTGTACAGCTCTATCAATGAAAAATTGTTCAACGATAATTTTATCTAATGCAGAACTTAAACTGTCCAAGAAACATTTTTCGATTTGTTTATATCATAGTTGTAATAATATGCTGTGATTAATCATTTGCCAGCTTGTGGCTCAGTAAATAAGGCTTTGGACTGCGGAGGGTAAGGTCCAAGGTTCGAATTCCAACTGAGCCAATGGTCGGTACTTTAAATAATAAAGTTTACGCACATTCCTGTAGGCCCATTTCAACTGGCGAGTGAAGTTTTTACTAAACAGTATTTCTGTACATTTCAAAGAAAAATAAATCGTCACATTAAAATGTACATAAAATAGTAATCAGCTGTATCAATTGCTTTTATCAAATTTCCAGTTTTTATACTACTAGGGGACACCCTTGCACGCTTTGCGTGCCAACCCCGATGCTCGCTGAGCTCGATACAACTTGGCCTTCAGCCTCGTCTTGTGACTTTTTACTACAAATAAATAGATTAACTGTACAACGTAAAATCACAATATTATATTTATTTACAGTATCTTACTCACACGACTTGAGTTGCTACAGAGTTATTAGTATAAATACTCAATTTAGCTTTTGAGAAGTGTTAATTTCATTTGGTATTGTTTAACAGCTGAAGATTAAACTCATAGTACAATATTAAAAATGCATCAATAGTATAAAGTCAAACATAAAAAATAAACATGTTTATTTATTTACAAAACACCTGTTATTAATTTATTAAAATCAACCCAATGTTATCCTTAAGGAACAATATTTTAGGGGCGATTTCTACCCCTTAGGAGTATTTTATCAATATGAAAATAATTTGGTTGCCCAATTTAAGACTTAAAGAAAGAGTGTACAAAATGTTGGCTCTCTACCTACATGGGAAGTTGGAGAATTAGTCATGAATGAGTGAGTGAGTGAGTCTGCCAGGGCTTTGCCTGTTATAAACATATACTAGGAGACACCTCTGCACGCTTCGTGTACCAATGCCGACGCTCGCTGCGCTCGATACACCTTCGCCCTGGCTAGTGACTTTTTACTACAACTAATAGTACATTAACTATGTAACGTTAAATCACATTACGTTATTGAATTATATACAGCATCTCACTCACACTAGTTGAGTTGCCACCTATTTATAAGTATAAATACCTAATGGTATTACTTAGCTTATTTCAAACTTGTTCGTTTCAATTATTTTTGCTAAACAGCTGAAGATTAAACTTATAGTATAATATTAAAAATGCATCAATATTATAACGTCAAACATACAAAATCAACATATGGATTTATTTAAAAAACAACAGTTATTAATTTACTAAAAGGAACCTAATATTATCCTTAAGGGAGAATCTTTTAGGGGTGGTTTCTACCACTGACATGTATTTTATCAAGATTAAAATACTTTAGTTGTCCTACTTATACCTAAAGAAACAGTGTAAAAATTTTCAGATCTATATCTAAATGGTAAGTTGGAGGATTAGTGATGAAAGAGTGAGTGAATTGCCTTTTACCTTTTATATATAGATTACTGACTGTAACGTATGCAATATTGTCTTCTGTAAATTTAATTTATACTTTTTCATATTGTTAAAACAGTTTACAATAAACCAGTTACGATTTAAATTTAATTTATTTATTGGACAATAAAACATTAAAGATAAGATAAAAATCCAGCTGTAAATGAAATAGTATGAATTTAGAGGTAGATTATTCCTTCTTTAGCAAAAGATATTGAAAATGTGCGAAGAGATTTTCTCAAACAATTGTTCACTCCAATATAGTATTTTCTGAGAAAACAATCTTCTCGACCCGACCGCCATATGGTGACAACTGTAATACTATTGGCACACATGTGCCCAATCTCTATATTGCTCAGAGTATTGTTGTTCTGCTTACTCTTTGGCAAAAAGCAATATTGTATTACTCCAGAAATGGATTTACAGAGCCATCTGAATAAAAACTGTTTCAATGAATTGTTCTTTTGATACGATATTGATTCTGTTTTATTTGTTTTACCTCGTGTAGAATTCACTGTGCCTCTTTGTTAAGTATTTTTTAAACCAAGTGGCTTAAAATACAGTAAAAAATAAGTAAAAAAAGTTTAAAAGTATCATTTTTAAAGAATAACTTACTAACTCATTGGAATTGTAGAGTTTCTAAATGATTATAAAATAAATAAAAGAAATTAAAATTAAATAAATAAAGTTCATTTCGAGTCTTAATAAATTAACATAAACTATATTATCGAATACAATTAATATTAAATAATAAGAAAATACACAGTACTGTTGTATAGGGGTTTCACTTAGTTACTACCTTACTAAAATATACAGTACTATTATATAGGGGTTTCACTTAGTTACTACCTTACTAAAATTTAAAATTTACTATTATAAAGGGGTTTCCTCAGTACCCCTTACTAAAATAACTTACTTTTTATATGGGGGGTTTCATTTTATTTTACCCCTTTAAACAAAAATATACAGTACTATTATATGGGGGTTTCACTTATTTTACTCCCTTTTCAAAAAATATACAGAAACAATTATATAGGGGTTTCATTTTAAGTTACTACCTTACTAAAATATAAAGTACTATTAAAAGGGGGTTTTCATTTATTTTATTTACCTTACAAAAAAATTTTACAGTACTTTTTATATGGGGGATTTCACTTAATTACTACCTTACTAAAATATACAGAAATTTTTAAAATATGGGGGTTTTCGCTCAGCCCACTCCCTTACTAAAATATACATTCTTTTTATATAGGGGTTTCGCTTGGGTTACCCCCCTTTAAATTAAAAAAATACATACTTTTAAATATAGGGGTTTCATTTATTTCCCCACCTTAAAAAAATATAAAAGACAATTATATGGGGGTTTTCATTTTATTTTTACCCCCCTTCCAAAAAAAATACAGTACTATAATGGGGGTTTCCCATTTATTTACTACCTTACAAAAATAACAGTACTTTTATAAAAGGGGTTTCACTAGTTACTCCCTTAAAAAAAATATACAGTACTATTTATGGGGGTTTCATTTGGGTTACTTGACCTTATAAAATATACATACTTAATTTTTAGGGGTTTCACTTGGTTACTACCTTACTAAAATATACAGTACTATTAAAAGGGGTTTCACTTTTTACCACCTTATTTAAAATTTGTACAGTACTATTAAATGGGGGTTTCACTCAGTTACTACCTTACTAAAATATACAGTACTTTTTTAAAATTGGGGTTCACTCATTATACCTTACTAAAATATATGTACAAATTAAATTTGGGGGTTTCCTTAGTAACCCAATAATCAAAATCAAAAATCATTTTTTATTGCCCACAAAAATTTAACGTTTACTTTAAGCATTGCTAAAAAAAACGGGTGACATTGTCAGCATATTTACAAGATATAGTTCATTTTTAAATTGTACTTTTTGTCATACTTTAAATAATACTTATCAAAGATAAAAAATAATAAAATTTTCTTAACTATCACAAAACCATCACAAAAAGCTCCAAAAAAAACCCAAAAAAAATGGGTTGTTAACCCTTAGTAATCCAAATTAGTTTTTTAAAAAAATTCATCTAACCTATAGAAACCCTTTTTTCCAAACGGGAAAATTTGGAAAACTGCACATTTAAAGGGACTTTGGTCTTTTAAAAGGGTTTTTTTTAAAATTTTAAGGGCAACAAAAAAAAATTTCCCTTTTTCCCCATATAAAATGGTATCTTTTTTTTAACGACAATCTGGGGATAGGAATTGAAGATCTTTTTTGAATCAAAGTTTGTTTTTGGGATAAACCCCGGGTCCATATTAGGCCCCCCCCCCAAAATGGGAGGCATAAACAAAAAATTTTTAAAATATATAAAACAAAGGTATTGTAAAAAATATTTAAGTCCTTAAAAATTTTCCCTTGAAAGGGTGCTCTCCAAACGAGTTTGCCCATGATCCTTAAGACCCTCTTTTGTTTTTTTAAAAAAAATTTCAGATTGACAAGCCCAAACCCCCAAAAAATCTTTCCCCATAAAAACTATAGGGAAAAAAAAGGCATAGTAAACCATAATCTTCTTTTTCCCAAAAATCGCAACATCTTTGAGGACCCTCATCTGGAAACAAGACGAATTAAAACCCTTTTTTAAATTTTTCTATTCCGTTTTTCCATTTAAAAATTTGCATTTCCCAAAACCTACTTCCCAAAAACTTAACACTTTTTTCCAAATTTTAAGCACTGCCCTTGAAAAATTAAAATCTCTGTCCCCCCTTTAAAAAATTTTGTGGAGTCTAAAATTTAATATTTGTGTTTTAAAATGCAATTTTTAATTTTTTAGACCCCTTTGCTTCAAACCAAATTTTAAATTTTTATTTAAGATTGATCAATATACATTTCTATTCACTATTGCTAAAATTCGCTTTTATAATTGCCGTAGTGTCCCTCGGGGTACAATATTAAAACATGAGAAATATTAAAATTTGGGAAATCAATTTTTTACAAAATAAATAAAAAAGGGGGCCCAAAAATAGATCCTTGAGGGACCCCCACCTGTATTTTTTTTCCAAATTTAGACTTGTTTTTTGGGGTTATTTTTTACATTTCCGTGCCTGGGACCTATTTTCTAGATAAGAAAACCCAATCCCTTTAAATCTTTCGAAAGAAAATTTATAAAAAAGGGGTTAAGGGGGGGGGGGGAAAAAAGGGGGGGGGGGGGGGAACAAACGCAATCAAAACCTTGGAAAAATCACCCGAAAACCCCAGCAGTGCTCCTGCATTTCCCCCCCAAGGCCCCAAAAACTTTCCCGCAAAAGCTTTGGAAAAAAACAAATTATTGGGACCTTTTTGGCCCCCTTCTTAAAAACCCCAAAACTGATTCCCCCCCCTTTTCCACCAAAAAATTTTTCAAAAATTTTTAAAAAAATAAAAAAAGAAAAAGAAGCAAAAAACAAAAAACCCCCAAAAAATTTTTTAAAAGAGGTTTTTAAAACCAAAAAGGTTCAAAAAAACCGGTTATTTTTCCCCCCTTTTTGGTTTAAAATCCACCCACTATTTAAAAAAAATTGACCCCCAAAAAATTAATTTTTTTAAAAGAAATTGGATTAAAAAAATTCCCCCCCAATTTTTGAAAAAGCAAAACCCCCTCTTTAAAAACCTGGAATTTTTTCCCACCCCTGGGGGGTTTATTTTTTTTCAACAAAATTTTTTAAAAAAGCTTAAAACCCCTTCCCTAAGTTCCCCCCCTTTTTTAAAGTAAACCCCCAAAAACCCCGACTTTTGGAAAACCCTTTTTGGGAAGCCTTTAAAGCTTCCTTGAAACGGTTAAACTCCTCCCCCCGAGGCCCCTTTCTTAAATTTTAATTATTAAAAAATTTTTAAAAATTCACTTGGCCACGGGCAGGCTTATTTTCAAAAATTAGGTCCTTTGGTTTTTGTTAAATTTTATCTTTATTTTCATCCCAATTCCGAACTCACAATACTCCAAGCACTTTACTCTTATTTTCTGCCTTTTTTTTTTAAAAAATGTGAAATTTCAATTAATTTGGGGCCCCCTTACAAGACGATCTAAAAAAAACATTAATTTTTCCTTTTTAAAAAATTTATGAAATTTTTGTCCCTTGATTTTTTGGCTAGTCAAAAGAGTTCCCTCTTTCTTTTACTTGAAACTCGGAAACCTTGAGTTTTCCCCTTTTTTAACTTTCTTTTCCCCTTTTTTTTTTTTCTTCATAAAAGACTTTAAAGGAAAAACTTCTTCAAAAAAGGTTTTGAAAATTTCCAAAAAAAAAGTTTGGCAATTTTTGGGTTTTTAAACGAACAATGAAAACCAAAAACCCCCCAACCATATGCCCTTTAAACCCACGGAAAAAATTTTTAATATTTTCATCAGAAAAAAATCTACTTTTGTATTGCAAAGTTACCAGAAACCTTGGTTACATTTAGAAATTTGGGAGTCTAGCAAATTAATTAAAAAAAACTCTGTGATCAAAATTTACCCAATTCCAATTCATTGGGGAGCCAAATCCCCCTTTACATACTTTCCGATAAAAAAAGTTTTTTTTATACATGTTTTTGCGATCTAGTTAAAATTTGAGAGGGTGATAAAAAAAATTTACGGATAAAACCTTTACTTTCTAAAAGGGGCATTAATTTTTATTCTTATTTTTGGGTCCTTTCCGTTTTTTTATAAATCCCCATTAAAATCGCCTTTAATTTTAAAAAAATTTTCCCCCACCCCATTTTTTTTCTAAAGCAAAACATTTAAAATTGACTCAAATTTTTTAAAAAAAACTGGTTTTAAAATTTTTCATTGTTTGGTACTCTGTACACAGTAATAATTATTACTTTTTTACTTACCGTAATAATTGTTACTAAACCCTTTCTAAAATATATGGGACTAAAAAAATTTGGGTTTCACTCATTTCTACCTTACTAAAATATATAGTATATTATATAAGGGGTTTTTACTCATTTAAATAAACCCTTTCTAAAATAAATTGTACTATTATATAGGGGTTTTTACTTTGGGTTTCTAACCCCTTTCTAAAATATACAGTACTATTAATAAGGGGTTTTAAAATTTGTTTTCAAAACCCTTACTAAATATACAGTACTATTATATAGGGGTTTCACTCAGTTACTACCTTACTAAAATATACAGTACTATTATATAGGGGTTTCACTCAGTTACTACCTTACTAAAATATACAGTACTATTATATAGGGGTTTCACTCAGTTACTACCTTACTAAAATATACAGTACTATTATATAGGGGTTTCACTTAGTTACTACCTTACTAAAATATATAGTACTATTATATAGGGGTTTCACTTAGTTTACTCCCTTACAAAAATATACAGTACTATTATATGGGGGTTCACTTAGTTTACTACCTTACTAAAATATTGCAGTACTATTAAAATAGGGTTTCACTCAGTTACTACCTTACTAAAATATGCAGTACTATTATATAGGGGTTTCACTTAGTTACTACCTTACTAAAATATACAGTACTATTATATAGGGGTTTCACTCAGTTACTACCTTACTAAAATATGCAGTACTATTATATAGGGGTTTCACTTAGTTACTACCTTACTAAAATATACAGTACTATTATATAGGGGTTTCACTCAGTTACTACCGTTACTAAAATATACAGAAACTATTATTAGGGGTTTCACTTAGTTACCACCTTACTAAAATATACAGTACTATTATATAGGGGTTTCACTTAGTTACTACCTTACTAAAATATACAGTACTATTATATAGGGGTTTCACTCAGTTACTAACCTTACTAAAATTATGCAGAAACATTATATAGGGTTTCCCCTTTATTACTACCTTACTAAAATATACAGTACTATTATATAGGGGTTTCACTTAGTTACTACCTTACTAAAATATACAGTACTATTATATAGGGGTTTCACTTAGTTACTACCTTACTAAAATATACAGTACTATTATATAGGGTTTTCACTTAGTTACTACCTTACTAAAATAACAAGGATATTTTCAAATGTTTATATAGGTAATAATATGTTTTACATAATTTTACATAGAATTTATGTTTTCTAACTAATTTATGTTAATTAACAACAAAATAAATTAGGAGGAAACCAAACAAATATTGATATAAAATTATAAATCTCATATTTACTTATACTCATCAAGTTAACAGTAACTAAGAAACGGATGATGTTAGTAAATTAATAGCAAAGAAACAAGTTCAAGGCCGCTAAAAACAATGGGAAAGACACACATACATGTTATGTCCTGATGTTAGGGTGTTAGGGGTTGGATTGGGGTCAAAATGCTTGTATGAAGAGGGGTGAGATAAAAATATGTCCGTCAAAATGACATCAAATGTACTTCATTAACAGTTATTCTGCCGAATAAAAACATAGAAATAGTTGACAGTCATTTATGTATTTAATCTATTACTTACTAAACAACTTTTTATTATCATGTAAATTTTAATTAAATACTATAATATAAACTAATATAAAATATAATACCAACGAAACAAATTACAATATTATCAAATATAGTTAGAGACAATACATAATATGGATATAAAAGTTATATTAGCCTGTAACAATTAGCAAGTAATTGACGATAAACAAAGTAATCCCGAATATAACTAAACATTAGGACATATATATTTTTATCTAGACATCATATTGTCTATCTATAGTATAAGAACGTGCGTATTTGTTTGAACAGGCCCTCAAACGGTACA